>PISX010003965.1:0-128730 GCA_004024625.1 Mellivora capensis
AGAGAACACCTGTTGGACAGACAACTTCAGGCTTACCCTAATGGCCTTAGAACTAAAAGGAGACCTCTTACACTCCATTTTAGTATATGTAAATCATAGGGATGAATTCTGATTTGCTGCCTTAGGTCACGTGTCCACCACTCAGACAAATCAGTGTGAGTGGGGTATGTGGCACAGACTGCTATGAATTGACAAAATATCTTTCTCATTTACCTCCTGGCACATAGCCAGGCTTCCTTTCCCAGCCTTCTTTGTAGGTGATGTGGCCATCTGACATGTTCTGAATAATGGAATGTGGAAGGAGGTGATGGGTGTCATGTCTAGGTTTTGCCCATGAGCACCTCCCACCCAGTCGTTCATACACCTTCTCTTTTCCTATGTGTAACCAGATGGAGGAGACTCGGCTGTAGACTCTGAGCCCAAGGAGATGATGAAGGCCCAAGATGGAAGGAGCTTAGGTCCCTGAATGACTGTGTGGAAGGTTGCCTGATATCCAGAAACATTCACCCTGGCTCTGCATGAGCAAGAAATTAAATTGTTTGTGTGAAATTTGGGGGTTTGTGTGTTATAAAAACCAGTATTTCTTGCTTTAGTGAATATGGGGTATTATAAAGAACCAGACTGGCTTTGTACTTAGGCTGGTGAACAGGTGAACAGGCAACTGTGGCCTTCAATGCCAAATATTAGTTATAGCTACTGGATCCGATTGGTGGAGTCATTGGTGGACTGACTGCTGGCGTCACATGATAATTGCTAATGACATGTGGGTAGTTTACCAGATGTAGCTGAGCCTGAGTTATAAACTTTCTTTTGTAACCATGGAATTCTATGATTGACAGTACCCTTAAGACCACACAGAGTAGGAAAGGAACTGATCCCTAAAGGAAATGGGAACACTCTATGATGACATCATCTAAAGGGAAACCATTAATGCCAACTGCGTGCACAATGACTGCAGAAGAATAGAATTATCTTCAGAAGCCTGTAATTCTTTTCTTTAAAAAGATTTTATTTATTTATTTGAGAGGCAGAAAGAGAAAGAGAGAGCATGAGTGGAGGTGGAGGGACAGAGGGAGAGGGAGAAGCAGACTCCCCACTGAGCAGGGAGCCCGATATAGGACTAGATCCCAGGACCCTGAAATTATGACTGAGCTGAAGGGAGATGCTTGACTGACTGAGCCACCCACGTGTCCCAAAGAATCTGTAATTCTTTTTTTTTTAAGATTTTATTTATTTATTTGACAGACAGAGATCACAAGTAGGCAGAGAGGCAGGCACAGAGAGGAAGGGAAGCAGGCTCCCCGCTGAGCACAGAGCCCGATGTGGGGCTCGATCCCAGGACCCTGGGGTCATGACCTGAGCTGAAGGCAGAGGCTTTAACCCACTGAGCCACCCAGGTGCCCCGAATCTGTAATTCTTAATTAAAAATTTTGGTCAAAAAAACCGTGTTGACTTTCTCCATATCTGAAAATAATGATCTTAATATAAAAGTTGATCGCTCTTCTTTCCTTACATGATTTTGTGTTATTCTCCCAGCAACATGTATTCTCTATTCCAAGCAGCTGATTTCCACCTGCTGTAACCCGGAAGGCCCATCGCTATAGCTGTAGACCGGTGGGACTCAAGAGTCAGTGTGCACCAGCCTCAGTGGGAGGGTGTGTGAAAACGCAGATTCCTGGGCACCACATCTCAAGCATTTGGTCTAGTACATCTGAGCTGAGAATTTGCATCTCTCACAGCTTTCCAGGTGATGCTGATGCTGCTGTTCCTGGGATCAAATTCTGAGAATCACTGCCCTATGGAAAGTCACCTTATTTGTGTGTTAGCGACTCCAGATGGATTTTAGCTAGGGATCAGAAGATCACTCTAGACTTAGACAAGAAATGGCCAGCTTCAAAGCAAACATCAAAGGAAATCAAGAGTCTCTGTTCCAAGGTTGGGCCCTCAGATAGCAATGGATGGAATTGAAAAGGCTTCAATTGAGAAAGTTCCAGGAAGGCTTCATGTTTGAACAAAGTGTTTCAGCCAGAGACAAGGATCCCACAAGTGTCTTCCTTTCCTCCTATCTCCACCCACTGCTTCACATGTTCTCAAAGTAGCTGCCATTAGCTAAAGAGAATGACACGGGGGCTAGGACACAAACTAACAAAAACCAGATTTGAAATCTATGTTTAGGATCAGAACTATGTAATGACGAGAACATACTAAATTTTTGAAGCCATTGCTTTGCCAAAGAAACTGTGAGCCAGGACTGAAAAAGTTTGGCTTGTTTGAACTTTAAAATAACCTTCAGTCTGTCTCCTTCACTAGATTGTAAAATACATGGAAAGAGGGACCTTTTTTGCCTGCGTCTTAAAACTATGGTGCCCAAGTTCTCACTGCCTCACAGGGACTCACACAGAGTATAAACTTAGTAAATACATGCTGGGAAAAACGAAAGAAAACAGCACAACCTTCAGAGAACTGAAAGCTGCACCAACTAGAATCCAGTTATGAAAGCTATGTGTCCCCAAGTCTAGGAAAAGTATACTCACTGTGCTCCTTGGATGTGGCGACTAAGAAAAGTATATTCATTATGCTCCTTGGATATGGCCATGGAGACTTATGGACAAGACAGAGATGCCTTGAGTGCAGATCTGTGGACTTGGGATCAAGGACAAGGGGATTGCTCCCAGACAGCAGAATCAGGATGCATCAAGATACTCCCCCTTGCCTTAGGGTGTTTGTGGAGGAAGGGAGTTCACAGTGCCTGCTTAGCAGGATCTCAAAATTGCTCCATACGTGTCTCCCATCATTTCCTTTTATGAACAGAAGATTCATTTGGTCTCTGCTGGGTCATTGTGTAGTGTGTGTTGTGGGAGCTTACAGATAGATACTTTGTCTTTTCAGACAGGTCCTTGGGCTATCGGGAGCCACATCTGGATGGAGTGGTGTCTGCTATCACCTGTGATCCAAGAATCAGGCTAGGTGGAGCTTTGAGTTGTCTCCCTTGGGGAAGCGATATGTTCTTGTATGGGAAGAGAAATAGAGAGTATTTGAGAACCAAAAGGGATGAACTGTGAGTTCATCAATCCATTTCCTTTTTTTTTTTTTTTTGTGGTGGGCTCATGGAGAGCCTGCATTTCTCAAGCTCCTTTGAAGTAAGGTGTGGCCATATGACTGGAATGTAATTGTCTTAGTCTGGGCTGCTGTAACAAAGTACCATAGATTGTCGCTTCTAAACAGCAGACATTTATTCCTCAACATTTATTTCTTATCATTCTGGAGGCTGGAAGTCTGAGATCAGGGTGTCAGCATGGTTGGATTCTGGTGCAAACTCTCTTCCAGGTTATGGACTGCTGACTTCTCTCATGTCCTCACGTGGCAGAAGGAGAGTGAGCTAGCTCTCTGGCCTCTTCTTATAACGACACTAATACCATTCAGGAGGGCACTACCCTCATGACTCAAATACTTCCCAAAGGCCCCACCTCTAAATACCAACCCTTAGGGGGTTAGGTTTCAACATATGAATTTAGGGGGATACAAAAATTCTGTCTATAACAATAGACAATAGCATATTCACAAAAAGTTTCAGGCTTAGGACATAAAGATTTCCTGTGTGTGATTCTCCAGGCTTTTTCATGTGTATATTATGTGGAAGATAATATGATGGGCACCCCTCAGAGCCACCTAAGAGTCTATGACTGACTGCATGAAGCACCTACCAGCTACTAACCATGGACTTTGGGTTTTATGAAAGAGAAATAACTTTTTACACTGTTAACCCCATGGAACATTGGGTTTGTTTGTCATAGCAACGAGGATGACTATAATTTATACACTTATTATTCTCCTTCAGAATTTTAAACTCTTGCTAATGTGAAAGAAATCCACCCCTGCCTTGGAATGCCCATTCAACATCCAAACTAACAAAATCTACCAATTACCTCAAGGTCAAGTTCAAAGTCTACCTATTGCCTGAATCCTTCCTTAATAACTTCCTATTTTACTGCCTTATATTAGTTTCCTGCGGCTTTAGTCAGTATCACTGGTCCAAAATCAACATGTCGGCAGGGCTGTGTTCTCTCTGGAGCATCTAGAAGAGAATCTGTTTCCTGTATCTTCAACCTTCTGGTGGCTGCTCTTTAGTGTGTGGCCACATCACCCCAGGCTTCAAGGCCAGCACCTTCAAAACTCTTTCTGCTCTGTCTTCACACTGCCTTCTCCTCTGTGTGGGGGTAACCTCTCTCTGCCTACCTCTTATAACGATACTTGTGATTGCATTTGGGGCCTCTGCAGATAATCTAGGATAATCTCCCAATCTCAAAATGCTTAACTTTATTACAGCTGCAAATACTTTCTGCTGTTTTTGTTATTTTTTTTGTTTGCTGCACATATTTCTCATAGAATACAAGTTGGAAATAACTAACTCAGAATTTCATTATATGTTGCTTTGTACTGATCTTGGTTTCACATGTTTCCTATCATATGTAACACTGATACTATTCAATGATTTATTCATTCAACAATTATTTGTTGAACTTGTCATCATGACATACACTATGTTACCATCACATGGGATCATAAAGGTAAACAGTGGCCTATCATACTGCTCTAAAGGAGTTCATAAAATGTTGCATATCATTAGACAGAGGATGTGTCTGATGTGATGTCATGGTGTGATGCCAATATGAAGTGAGTGAAAAATACATTGTGTAATGGATGCATACATAACACAGGCAATACCAAGCTGAGACCTGAAAGAGATACTCTGGTAAAGTGGGCAGTAAGCAGGGGGAGAAGATGGACAGGGTGAGTAGAATGTGCAAAGGCACTGAGGTTCCCAAGAGGATGTTTTGTACATGGAAGTGCAAGTGCCTTCCGATCCAACCAGAGTACAGAGTGAAAGGGCTGGAAGTTCACAGGAAATGAGACAAGAGAGAGAGAGAGAGAGAGAGAGAGGCAAATAGAGGCTGGATGGTGAAGGGAGACCCTTATAAACCTTGACAAGGATTTGGACCTTTCTCAAAAAGCAAAGTGAGGGGGTAGGTATCTGAAAGATTTTAAAGTGAGGGTTAAGCAAGCAATCAGATTGGAGCTTTGGAAACTTCACTGTGGAGTGACTTAAAGGATGGGCTGGACTTAGGCCATGGTGGTCCCGGGAAGAGCAGCTTCTCCTCTCTAGATACTCCTGCCTTATTTCAGTAGCAAAATCTTTCTTCAGTACTTCCTTGGGACACTATTTTAAGTGGAATTAAGTTTTTCAGTACCAAGTATGGTCAAATAGCAAGATCCTTCTGTGATGGAAAAGCACTGGGCTAGGTCTGAATTATCTATCAAGAGATAAAATATCAGCACTATCTAGCAGAAACTTCTGTGTTGATGGAAATGTTCTACATCTGGTCTGCCCAACTTGGAAGTCACTAGTCACATGAAACAACTGTTGTGTGCTGGCCCATTTACTGAGGAGGAAAAGATAAGTCACAGCTAACCTTGATTTAAACTATCTGATGAAAAGGAAGACATACGAGTCCATATACAACTGTTCTTGGGTGTTATTGTGTATTCCAAGGGAAGAGACAGAATAGGCTCAGGTGCGGAGACAATGGAGGCTGGTTGGGGGAGACCATGGGGCCCAGTTGGAAGCCAGAGTAGGGAGCCAGATCCATAAGTCCACCAGCAGAGCGACAGGCCTCTTTATGATTCCTTGAAAGCGTGGACAAATTTAATGTCCTGTCCAGGTGTGTCAACATCCTCCCTACAGTGGTTGTTCAGATGAAATGTCAGAATATGTGTAAACTGTGGAGTGCCATGCAAACTTGAGATAGGTTTTAATTAATTATTGCTGTTATCTTCGAATATAAAAATATTCTTCCACTTGAATTCATTTAGATTTTACTTTTATCATTCAGTTTGAAATTTTCTGATATCCACCGTGACGCTCCTTTGACCTATGGGTTATTTATGTCATTTGATTTCCAAATATCTGAAAGTTTTCTGATGTCTTAAGTTATTAATCTAATTCCATCATGGTTGGAGTACATACTTTGTAGGATTTCAAGCTCTTTAAATTTATAGAGAGCTTTTTTCCCATGCCCCAGCACTTGGCCTATCTTGATGAATCTACTGCTTATACTTGAAAACAATGTGTATTTAGCAGTTATTGGGTAAGATGGTTATAAATATCAATTAGGTCAATGTGGTTGATATAGATGCTTGTTTTAGAAAAAAAATTAAATGTCTAATCATTTGAGGAAAGGAAATTAAATATGGTAAATTCATATAGAAGACAATTTTATTTCTAGATCCTCATGAACAATTTTACTCTGGATATTCAAACTGAGATGTTCTTTAACAGCTTAACCTTGCTCCCTGAATTTTCCCTTCAGAAAATTCCCTGAGTGGATGAGAAGGACTGACAGTCCCTGATGACCAACTTTCACAGATCACAAAGAAGTATTTATCATCACAACTTCTGAAGCAACAGAGCCCTTCAAGCCTCAGCTTTCCAAGTATTTCCCTAGAGGGCTTTCCAAAGCTGAGTGACCCAGTAATCTGGAAATGGTTGCATTTTGCTCTTCTTCATTATTGAACACACAATCTATTGAATCAGCTAACTCCTTAAAGGAATGAGAAAGCTGGAGGGTCCAAGCAGTCTATCACCATGACTACTGTTCAGCTATAAGCTGTAGCTTCCATGTAAGCCATGGGATGGCCTGATGTTCAAGGCTCTGTGTAAATAGAAATGCAGGAAACATTCATTTAAAACCAAATGGATTTTAATGTGAATAGTGCATTTTATTAGAGTTTTTAGCTACAAGCAACAGAGATGAACTCTGGATGATTTGAGTTCTCCAAATTAGGAATATTAGGTATTGCACACAAACGGGAGGAAGGATAAGTAAGTGGGATTCAAAAAGGGACAGGAAACAAGGTGAGTCCGAGTTGAGGACTGTTCCACCATAGTACAGTTGCTGTGGCCAGAGGGAATGAAAGCAGCTGCCAAATTTCTGTCTCGCCCCCAATGAAAAGTCCTGGGGAGGAGCATCTGATTAACTAAACCTGCTCAAAAATCTACCACCCACCCACCAGATAAAGGAGGGGTGAAAAAATCCATCAGGCTTTTTTCCAACTTCAACTTCTAAAAAGCTACATTTCACCAAGCCTCCTGCAGGAGGAAATCCCTTCCAAATAGGAAAAGGGTTCAGACAATAGTAGAGAAAAAGAGACTAAATAATCCTTTTTTTCTGTCTTTGTAGTTAAATATATTCACATCATAGGGCAAAAAGAAGGCTTTTTGGTTTTTGTTTGTTTGTTTCATATGTTTATTTGTCAAGAGAAGTAGGTAGTATATTAATAACATGTTTAATTTGCACACTGGACATCAGAAGAATGGGTTTAGTACTGGATTTCTTATGAATAAGCTGTGCAGTCTCGGTCAAGTCCCTGTTTCCCTGAGCCTCAGTTTTCTCACCTGTAAATGGGGTAACTGAAGTAGATGAACACTAAATTATTTATCATGACACAACATCTCTATCAGCACTATCCAATAGAACTTTCTATGATCATGGAAATACTCTCCATTTGGACTGTCCAACAGGGAAGCCACATGGGACTCTTGAACACTTGAAGGATGGCTAGTGTGACCTGGAAAGCTGAATCTTCAACTTTAGTTAATTTTACCTAATTTAAGTAGCCACATGTGACTATCATATTAGACTTTCCAAATCTAAATTATAAATCCCATAAAAGCAGGGGCCATCTCTGCCTTGTTGATTTATCTACTCTCGGGGCCCAGCACAATGACTGGCTATTTGGCAGGTGGCAAGATTCCTTTAAATATTCATTGAGCCACAAACGTGCCAGATACCGTGCAAGGTCTGGGCATCAACATGTGAACCCAACAGACATGAATCACTGTTCTCATGGTGCTTACATTCTATTAGGGAAAATATGCAATGAAAATATGAATAAAATTTTTAGTATGTTGGATGGTGGTAAGACCTAAGGGAGAAAAATAAATCAAGAGGTGGATAAGGAGTGTGAGGGCTGGAGCAGGGAGGGTTGTTATTTAAATAGAGAGATCGGGCACTAAGAGGTGACATTTGAGTAAGGACTTGCTGAGGCTAGAAGCTAGCTATGTAGATATCTGGGCCAGCACACTCTAGGCCAAAGCTCTAAAGTGAGATCATGCTAGGAATGGTCCAGAAACTGCTAGGAGCCAGGGTGGCTTTGTTGCAGAAGGGAACAAGTGGAGAGAGGATAAGTAAGGAGGTTAAAAGAGTAATGTGTATATGGGAAGGGTGAGGTGGTAGGAACTAGTCCCTGCAAAACCTGGTAAATTTTTAAAAGATTGATGGGAATTACTGGAGACTTTTGAATAGAGAACTATGACATGATCTGGTTTATGTTGTCAGAGGATCACTCTGGCTGCCCTGTTAAGAGTGCTGTCAGCCAAGAGAAGATGTGGAAGATGTGGAAGGACCAGGTAAAGAGAGATATTCCAAAGATCCAGTCAAGAGGTGATTGTGGCTTAGAACACAGTAGCAACAGAGGTGGTATGAATGATCAAATTCTGGTTTCAGAGGTGATGCCAACAGCATTAGCTAATGGATAGGCCATGGGCTATAAGGGAAAGAGATGAAGCAAAGTTGACTGAAATTATTTTGGCCTGAGCAACTGGACAAATTGAGTGGCTGTTCACCGAGCTGAGCAGGACCATGGACCAGGAGGGTTGGAGCACAGAGCAGAAGTTCCACTGGCATCTGTTGAGTCCAAATCCAGAATGAAGAATGAAAGTGTTCTCTGAACCTTCCAGCTCTAGGGAAAACAGGAATTTGTCATTGGACCAGAAGGTACTGACTGCCCACCATATGGGACCTAAAGAAGCTTGGAGGTCGGGGTCTTGCTCTACTGCTGTGTCAAGATGTGGAGATTGTCCCCAGCTACCTCCCCCCGTCCCAGAGCCCTCAGCTATCTATAACTGCCCATTTCCCAAAAGGCAAAGCATGCAGTCAGGACTGGCCACTGTTTGTTCTGCCTGAAGGAAGCTGTCTAGACAATGTTGCTAATAAAGTTTAGCTTTTTTTTTTTCTTCAGTGTAATTTTAAGGCAGTCAATAGATTGAATATATTGTGTTTGTTCCCCAAGGTACTTATATTTCAGGACTAGAAACCATCACCCAATTTTAACACAAAAAGAAACTTTCAAAATGTGTATGTCCTGAGGACAAACACGGCCTATTGGTAGGACATTTGAGAATAAATTTACCTGTATTTTTACAAAAGTTTGCTTAAGACCAGAAATATGTGATATTGCAAGTAAATGCTCTTCACTTCAAAATGCATAGGCACTGGGGTTAAAAAGATATAATTGAAAAGTTTCTTTCTTCCTTTCCTTATTTCTTCCTTCCTTCCTTCAGCTTTGAAAGGATATTCTAGGTCTTGGAATCTTTCATTTAAGAAAGTCTAGAAGTCTGGCATTTGGTTGTTCTTGAGGTGGTGCCAAGAAAATGAGATGTTTGTTATCTGATAAGACTGAAGTCCTCTTTGATTTTCTGGGCGAGCACAGACCTGGAGAAGGAGAAGCCTACAGAAAGATAACTGGAAAGGAAACCCCACAGAATGACCACATTCTGCTAAGCTGTCTTTTCAGGAAGCAACTGCTTAGCAGGGACTGTATTGTTAGGTCAACAAGCTACCCAGGACATCTCCCTATTTCCCCACTGTTGAATTCCTGGCTGGTGTTGCAGACTTGGCTTCTTTAAGAAGATTCCCTAGAAAATTTTTATACACGTGGAAGTTTGAGAACATTTGCTCAAAGATGCTCTGCCGGGGAGTTTTGTGTGGTAGAAAACTGTAAAAATTGGAAACCGACAGTCTGGAAATACTATAACTCAAGGTGGAATCAAAGCTCACTTATCTAGAGGTCATTTATTATCTTACTTGAACCTCCCAGAACAAAGCCTGGAGCCGGAGGTATAAAAAGATCTCTGAGAGGGGCCCCTGGGTGGCTCAGTGTAAGCCGCTGCCTTCGGCTCAGGTCATGATCGCAGGGTCCTGGGATCGAGCCCCACATCGGGCTCTCTGCTCAGCAGGGAGCCTGCTTCTCTCTCTCTCTCTCTCTCTCTCTCTCTCTGCCTACTTGTGATCTCTCTCTGTCAATAAATAAATAAAATCTTAAAAAAAAAAGAAAGATCTCTGAGAAACCAAAGTGGTGGGCACGAAGTTCATAAACCAAAACTCACTTGTCTTCCAGAAAATCTCAGACTCTCTTTTAGAGGATGTTTCTTTTTGCTCTATTAAGATCAGTCATCTGGTTTTAAAATCTTCTGGAAATTTGAAAGAGCCATTATAAAGGGGAAGTGATTTCCTAGAGCAGTGGTTCTCAAAGTCTGATTCTGGGACCAGGAGCAATGGCAAAAGGCAAAGCTCCTCTCTAGTTCTTACCTACCTGGTTAGAAATTTTGGGGGTGGCATCCACCTTTCTATAGTTCAACCGGTCCTCCAAGCAATTCTGAGGCAAGTGCTAATTTTGCTTCCACTGTCCCAGAGGAAGCAAAGACCAAAACTGATGACAAGGGAAAGGACAGGAGAAAACAAACATGGACTGAACAGGCAGAGAGAGGCCTTAGGATCCCATAGGCTTGTGTAAGGGAGGGAAGAGGGGGAACATTTCAGGAAGAGCGGCCAGGTTGAGTAAAGACACAGAGTCACGAAACACTTAATTTTATGGGTGGGCATAGATTTTAAAGATGGTAGAAAAGTTGCTAGAAAGGCAGTGAGGGGGGTCATTATAGGCTATATAAAGAGCTTGGCTTTTTTACTTCGAAGTAAGGTAGAGCCACCAAATTTCTACATGGTAGAGTAACATGGTTAAAGAAAGGAGAAAAAAGTTTTGTAGTTGAAGGGAGGATTTCATTATTTAAAGATTAAATTTGTCCAGAGATGTGGAATAATGAGGCACTATTCTGTTCGGTTAAATGGTGAATAATGCTTGTGGATAACCCTGAAGTCATAGACTCAGAGTTCTGCTGTAACAGGATCTGGTCTGACCAGTTGTGGTGTACCTGAGACTTTATTTTGAGACAGGAATCGCGGCAGAACAGTCATGTTAACATTTCAGACTACCTTTCAGTGTTACATAAACATAACTGTATCTCCCTTCGAGAAAAGCTTCCCTTTCCTTCTAACAGTATCTCCACAACGTAACATTTGGTTTCTCACTTTCTCTTCACACCTTTGTGCTTTGACTCACAGCTTTGTTATTCATAATAATAAGTACTAAAATGAAATCACAATTTTCATCTTCATACCAACCGCCGTGGAATTTAGCCTATGGAAAACATATCCTGGCTATGGGTCATGGTTTCCTGCCATGTTCTTAAATTTTTTGCATTTTTTTTACATGAATTATGTAGACGGCCACAAAATTACATACCATGTTGCCCCACTGAATAGAAAGCTGGGTGGAAATACTAAAATGAGACTTTCAAAATGTCCTCCAGAATGGAGAAATGCAGGGGATACATTAAAATATATAATTCCATGAACGGTATTCAATAGCTGCACGGCTTGGTGCTTTAGGTTTAAATGACCAAGCAGTAAAAAACTCGCGATGATGTCTCAATGGCTTCAGGAAAATAAGATGGCTCCATTCAATGCCAGTGTCAAAAGGAATAACATTACTTTCAGAGTCATGTTCATTTGAGGTACATTGCTGTCAGGTTAAATGAACACCTGCTTTGTCATGGGCGAGAGAACCCATACTTTGGCACCTATGAAATGCAGGGGGTGAGGTTTCTGGTTAATGTGTCGGCACCACTGACTTCATACAAAGACAGACTCCACCTCCGATGACCAGCACAGCCTCTAAAACAGATGTGTTTTAGTTCTTGCTGTTGCGGTCTTTTTGCAGTAGAAAAGGAAGATGCTGGTTGCATTTGATGGCCTCTGCTAAAACTTCTAAAAGCATTCTTTAAACATTTACAAAATGTTCTCTGCAGTTTTTCTATCAATGCAGTCTTTTGTTTATTGCAAAATAGAATGTCTACTTACATAACTGAAACAAATAAAAAAGCACATTACTGGCATTTTTTGTTCAGTGTTGGTATGTGACTGTTCAATGATAAGCAAAATTGTGTCTTCAAACGAGATTGCATAGAGACATGATGGATGTTCCTTTCATAATATAAAAAAGAATATGTATATGAGTTATGTTGGAGGAAGAATATCTTTTATATATATGTATATAAACTGGGTTTTAGTCTCACAGGTTAGCATGGTTTGTATTGGTGTTAAAATTCCCATAGATCTGGAATAATTCACTTGTAGTCGCAAACACACACACATACACACATGCACGCACACAGATCTAGTTCACATTTTAAAGTGCTTCAGTCTAAAATAGGGAGGGGGGCCCTGGGTGGTCAGTCAGTTGAGCTTGAGTGTTCAGCTCTTGATCAGCTCAGATGTTGATTTCAGGGTCCTGAGTTCAAACCCAGCATGGAGCTTACTTTAAAAATTTTTGAAAAATAAAATGAAATAAAATAAAATAAAAATAGGTAGGAAAAAAGTCATTGCCATTTAATTATCTTTGCTATTCCTATATTCCTCTAAAATGAGAAGGTAATAGTTGTTAACTTTATTGAATCCAGTTTAAAGTCATGGGCTCACATATTCAAAATGTTCAAAAAATTTTAACTCCTTTCTTATGCATGAAGGGAAGTGCCTGATTCATGTGCTCCTTTATTTATCTGGACTTTAAAAAAAATATTTTATGTATTTATTTGACAGACAGAGATCACAAGTAGGCAGAGAGGCAGGCGGGGGGTGGGGAGAAGCAGGCTCCCTGTTGAGCGGGGAGCCCGATGTGGGGCTCGATCCCAGGACCCTGAGATCATGACCTGAGCTGAAGGCAGAGGCTTAACCCACTGAGCCACTCAGGCACCCCTGGACTTTTTTTTTTTTTTTAGCTTCTCCATAATTTGCCACCCCTCAGTTTCTCTTCCATGAGTTAAAGTCTTATCTTCCCAGGATCTCTGATTGGAGGTCACCTCTTCTAAGAAGTCTTCCCTGATTTCCCTTTACCAAAAAGTCTGAATCAAGGACCTCTCCCATGATGTCCACCACCCCCCCTTTGGTACTTAAGTTGCTTTTATCCTTAGTTTACCTATCCATCCTCCCTGAAAGACTGAGCTCTTTTAAGAGTTGGAAGGAAGTCTTGTTTGCTATGGCATCTTTGGGGCTCAGCACAGTTGTTAAATAAGGATTTAATTATCACATAAATGAATACCTATATTATTAAGAGGCTTCATTTGGACTTTTTATACTCTGGTCACTGTGTTCAGACATCCACAAAACATCTATTGAATAATCTGCTGAATGTAGCAGTTCATAATATTTGAACAATCTGTTTCACAGATTTATAATGAAGATGGACAACACATCTATAGTGGTTAAGAGAACAAACTCTGGAACCCGAATGCTGGAGTTCAAACCACAGTTCTGTGAGACCTTGGGAAATTTATGTAAACACTTCCCATATCATTATCTCATCAATGGAAGACTGTTTTGAAGAATTAGTCAATTTATACATGGGCAGGAATTAGAACAGTTCCTGGCACATAGTTAGGACTGTGTAAGTGCACGCTGCTACACTTACTGTTACTATTACTTGTAAAACAACTTAGTACCTAAAAAGACAACTGAATACATTTGGAGAAACTAGTTGTCTAAATAGAGACATTAATTTTCTTTTTCTTTTTAAAAAAATTTTAACTTTTTAAAGACTTTATTTATTTATTTGAAAGAGAGAATAAGAGAGAGAGAGAGAGAGAGCATGAGAAGGGGGAGGGTCAGAGGGAGAAGCAGGCTCCACACGGAGCCGGGAGCCGAATACGGGACTCGATCCCGGGACTCCGGGATCATGACCTGAGCTGAAGGCAGTCGCTCAACCAACTGAGCCACCCACGCCCCCCGAGACATTAATTTTCTTTATCCATTTTATTCTGTATTAGTTGCAAGATAAAAACATGGGCTCTGAAATCAAATTCATGAGCACCTTTATGGTTCCTATATACTAAAGGCATTTTTTCCCGAGTTTTCTGCAACCATAAAATGTAGGCCCTCCCTAGCAATCCCCCTTGTATTGAAAAGGATCTCATGTGTGTTTTTTTTTAAAGATTTTATTTATTTATTTGTCAGAGAGAGAGAGAAAGCACAGGCAGAGTGGCAGGCAGAGGCAGAGGGAGAAGCAGGCTCCCCGCCGAGCAAGGAGCCCGATGTGGGACTCGATCCCAGGACGCTGGGATCATGACCTGAGCCGAAGGCAGCCGCTTAACCAACTGATCCACCCAGGCATCCCAGGATCTCATGTTTTGACACAATTTGAGATTCAAACTTGACATGGTATCCACTGTCATTGTCTTGGGCCAGAGCACTGTGGGCTCTGAAGAAAGAGGACATTCTTTATATCATATCCTCAAATGAATAGATGTCTTTGTCTAAGTCCAGTATTCTGAGAATAAGGTCTCTTATTATATGCTGGAAAAAGTTTTAAGAGCGTTTTGCACACAGGTTGTGTCTACTTAATGTGTGTTGTCTGCCTGTAAGACAGTTCCCCTACACTCTCTTTGGCTTGATATGCATACAAGGAGGTTGGAGATGGTTCATACATCAAAAATATCCATCTTCAAAATTTCCCTATATATTCCTATCCTTAAAAACTTAGAGGCTTCTGTAGTTTTGCTTTGAAACTTTTATTCGATGTTGCCCATTGACAAAGCATTTAAAAATCTATCTCCTCAAGCCATAAGAGACTCTTAGTCATATGGAATAAACTGAAGGTTGCTGAAGGTGACAGGGGTGGAGGGATGATGTAACTGGTTGATGGACATTAAAGAGGGCACGTGATGTAATGTGCAATGGGTATCATATAAGACTGATGAATCACAGACCTGTACCTCTAAGATAAATAATACATTATATGTTAATTTAAATAAATAAATAGATAGATATCTCCTGATATAGGAAGATATAAAATAACCTCTCTCCTATACCCAGTCATAGATGAAATGTAATTCCTGCCTTGAGGAACATGACTTGTGCGTGGCCCATAAATTGATTACAGAAACACTTACCTTTCTGAAAGCTTTCATCCCACGGTAGCAACGTTAACCTACTTGCTGTAGAGACACCATTGTTCCCATTTGATAAACTAAGAAAACAAAGGCAGGCAAAACAAGGACAGAGGGTTATTTTTTCAAACTCACAGAAAGAACTGGAGGCAGAAATGGGAAGGGGAGGGAAGCTCCTAGGGTTTCTCTTTGTTAAGTAACTTCCTTTGTTCATCTACGTTGTCAGTTTTCAATAGTGGTATTATTTTTGTCTGTAAAAGTAGAACAGAACATCAGCCGAAAAATAAGAAGCAAGCATTGAAAACGGAGAAAAATCACTTGAAAATGGATTCCACTTGGAGATATGAAGCTATACCCTTACGCAATATCTGTGTATATTGGATCAAAGATTGAATGAACACTCAAGGGGCGTACGTCAATATTCCTGCATTCCTCTATTCTCCCGTGGATGCAGAGGAAAACTTCTGAGCAAGATAGACCAGAAGACCGCTTAAAATCCTAAGCATTGCTTGAGTAGAGGAGGCTTGATAACCTATTCTTAAAGGACAGAGTTTTAAAAATTAGTATTCTGTAGCTCTGATTTCACTAATTTAAGTGAAAGAATTTCACCATGGACATACACTATGTGCCAGGAACACCAAGATTTTAATGTAATTCTTATTTATTTTACAGGGGTATAGGTCTGTGATTCATCAGTCTTACACAATTCACAGCACTCACCATAGCACATACCCTCCCCAATGTTCATAACCCAACCACCCCACTACCCCATTCCTCCACCCCCCCATCCCCCAGCAGCCCTCAATTTGTTTTGTGAGATTAAGAGTCTCTTACGGTTTGTCTCCCTCCCTGGTCCCATCTAGTTTCATTTTTTCCCTCTCTTCCCCCCATGACCCCCAACCCTGCCTCTCAAATTCCTCATATCAGAGATATCATATAATTGTCTTTCTCTGATTGACTTACTTCACCTAGCATAATACCCTCTAGTTCCATACACATCATTGCAAATGGCAAAATTTTAGGTTTTTGATGGCTGCATAGTATTCCAGTGTGTGTGTGTGTGTGTGTGTGTGTGTGTGTGTGTATCATATCTTCTTTATCCATTCATCTGTTGATGGACATCTAGGTTCTGTCCATAGTTTGGCTATTGTAGACATTGCTGTTATAAACTTTGGGGTGCATGTGTCCCTTCGGATCATTACATTTGTATCTTCAGGGTAAATACTCAGTAAGGCAATTGCTGGGCCCATAGGGTAGCTCTATTTTCAACTTTTTGAGGAACCTTCATGCTGTTTTCCAGAGTGGCTGCACCAGCTTGCATTCCCTCCAACAGTGTAGGAGGGTTCCCTTTTCTATGCATCCTTGTCAACATCTCTCTTTTCCTAACTTGTTAATTTAGCCATTTTGACTAGTGTGAGGTGGTATCTCACTGTGGTCTTGATTTGGAGTTTCCTGATGCCGAGTGATGTGGAGCACTTTTTCACGTGTCTGTTGGCCATCAGGATGTCTTCTTTGCAGAAATGTCTGTTCATGTCCTCTGCCGGTTTCTTGATTGGATTATTTGCTCTCTGGGTGTTGAGTTTGATAAGATCTTTATAGATTTTAGATACTAGCCCTTTATCTGATATATCATTTGCAAATATCTTCTCCCATTTTGTCAGTTGTCTTTTGGTTTTGTTGACTGTTTCCTTTGCTGTGTAAAAGCTTTTGATCTTGATGAAATCCCAATAGATCATTTTTTCCCTTGCTTCCCTTGCCTTTGGCAGTATTTCTAGGAAGAAGTTGCTGTGGCTGAGGTTGAAGAGGCTGCTGTCTGTGTTCTCCTCAAGGATTTTGATGGATTCCCATCTCACATTGAGGTCTTTCATTCATTTGGAGCCTACTTTTGTGTGTGGTGTAAGAAAATGGTCTAGTTTCATTCTTCTGCACGTGTTTGTCCAATTTTCCCAACACCACTTGTAGAAGGGACTGTCTTTTTTCATTGGACATTCTCTCCTGCTTTGTCGAAGATTAGTTGACTATGGAGTTGGGGGTCCATATCTGGGTTCTCTGTTCTGTTCCATTGATCTATGTGTCTGTTTTTGTGTCAGTACCATACTGTCTTGGTGATTACAGCTTTGTAATGGAGCTTGAAGTCTGGAATTTTGATGCCACCAACTTTGGTTTTCTTTTTCAACATTCCTCTGGCTATTCGGGGTCTTTTCTGGTTCCATATAAATTTTAGGATTATTTGTTCTATTTCTTCAGAAAAAGTTGATAGTATTTTTTTTATTTTTTTATTTTTTAAAAATTTTTTATTTTTTATAAACATATAATGTATTTTTATCCCCAGGGGTACATGTCTGTGAATCGCCAGGTTTACACACTTCACAGCACTAACCATAGCACATACCCTCCCTAATGTCCATTACCCCACCCCCTCTCTCGACCCCCCTCCCCCCAGCAGCCCTCAGTTTGTTTTGTGAGATTAAGAGTCACTTATGGTTTGTCTCCCTCCTGATCCCATCTTGTTTCTTTTATTCTTTTCCTAACCCCAACCCCCCATGTTGCATCTCCACATAGTATTTTTTTAAAGATTTTATTTATTTATTTGACAGACAGAGATCACAAGGAGGCAGAGAGGCAGGCATAGAGAGAGGGGGAAGCAGAATCCCTGCTGAGCAGAGAGCCCGAGGTGGGGCTCAATCCCAGGACCCTGGGATCATGACTGGAGCTGAAGGGAGAGGCTTTAACCCACTGAGCCACCCAGGCACGCAAAAAAAGTTGATAGTATTTTGATAGGGATTGCATTAAATGTGTATATTGCTTTAGGTAGCACAGACTTTTTCACAATATTTGTTCTTCCAATCCATGAGCATGGAATGTTTTTCCATTTCTTTGTGTCTTCCTCAATTTCTTTCATGAGTACTTCATTATTTTCTGAGTACAAATTCTTTGCCTCTTTGGTTAGGTTTATCCCTAGGTATCTTGTGGTTTTGGCTGCAATTGTAAATGGGCTCAAATCCTTAACCTCCCTTCTGTCTTGTTGGTGTATAGAAATGCAACTGATTTCTGTGCATTGTTTTATATCCTGACACTTTACTGAATTCCTGTATGAGTTCTAGCAGTTTTGGAGTGGACTCTTTTGAGCTTTCCACATAAAGTATTGCATCATCTGCAAAAAGTGAGAGTTTTACTTCTTCTTTGCTGATTCAGATGCCTTTAATTTCTTTTTGTTGTCTGATTGCTGAGGCAAGGACTTCTGGTACTATGTTGAATAGCAGTGGTGATAGTGGACAGCCCTGCCATCGTCCTGACCTTAGAGGAAAAGCTTTCATTTTTTCCTCGTGGAGAATGATATTTGCTGTGCATTTTTCATAGGTGGCTTTTATGATATTGAGGTATGCACCCTCTATCCCTACACTCTGAAGAGTTTTGATCAAGAAAGGATGCTGTACTTTGTCAAATGCTTTTTCAGCATCTATTGATAGAATCATATGGTTCTTGTTCTTTCTTTTATTTACGTATTGTATCACATTGATTGATTTGGAGATGTTGGATGAATCTTGTAGCCCAGGAATAATTCCTACTTGGTCATGGTGAATAATACTTTTAATGTACTGTTGGATTATATTGGCTAGTATTTTGGTGAGAATTTTTGCATCCATATTCATCAAGGATATTGCTCTGTAATTCTCTTTTTTGATGGGATCTTTGGTTTGGGGATCAAGATAATGCTGGCCTCATAAAATGAGTTTGGAAGTTTTCCTTCCATTTCTATTTTTTGGTAAGTTTCAGGAGAATAGGTATTAATTCTTTAAATGTTAGTTTGATGGAATTCCCATGGGAAGCCATCTGGCCCTGGACTCTTGTTTGTTGGGAGGTTTTTTTTTTTTTTTAAGATTTTATTTATTTATTTGACAGAGAGAGAGAGAGATTGCAAGCAGGCAGAGAGAGACAGAGAGGGAGAAGCAGGCTTCCTGCTGAGCAGAGAGTCCATTGGGGGGCTCAATCCCAGGACCCTGAGATCATGACCTGAGCTGAAGGCAGAGGCTTAACCCACTGAGCCACCCAGCGCCCCTTGTTGGGAGATTTTTGATGACTTCTTCAATCTCCATACTGGTTGTGGGTCTGTTCAGGTTTTCTATTTCTTCCTGGTTCACTTTTGATAGTTTATATGTCTCTAGGAATGCATCTATTTCTTCCAGATTGTCAAATTGGCTGGTGTAAAGTTGCTCATAACATGTTCTCTTTTTTTTTTTTTCATTTCTTTTTTTTTTTAATTTTTATTTTTTATAAACAAATTTTTAGGGGGGGAGGGGGTCGGGAAAGGTGGGTGGGGTAATGGACATTGGGGAGGGTATGTGCTATGGTTAGTGCTGTGAAGTGCTCATAACATGTTCTTATAATTATTTGTATTTCTTTGGTGTTGGTTGTGATCTCTCCTCTTTCATTCATGATTTTATTAATTTGGGTCCTTTCTTTTTTCTTTTTGATAAATCTGGCCAGGAATTTATCAATCTTACTAATTTGTTCAAAGAACCAGCTCCTAGTTTCGTTGATCTATTCTACTGTCCTTTTGGTTTCTAGTTCATTAATTTCTGCTCTGATGTTTATTATTTCTCTTCTCCTGCTGGGCTTAGGCTTTCTTTGCTGTTCTTTCTCCAGCTCCTTTAGGTGTAGGGTCAGGCTGTGTACTTGAGACTTTTCTTGTTTCTTGATAAAGGCTTGTGTTGCTATATACTTTACTCTCAGGACTGCCTTTGCTGTGTCCCAAAGATTTTGAACAGTCATGTTTTCATTTTCATTTGTTTCCATAAATTAAAAAAAAATTCTTCTTTAATTTTCTGGTTGACCCATTCATTCTTTAGTAGGATGCTCTTTAGCCTCCATGTATTGGAGTTCTTTCCAAATTTTTAAAAAAAATTTTTTAAATTTATTTATTTGTCAGAGAGAGAGGGAGAGAGAGAGAGAGAGAGAGCACAGGCAGACAGAGTGGCAGGCAGAGGCAGAGGGAGAAGCAGGCTCCCTGCCAAGCAAGGAGCCCGATGTGGAACTCGATCCCAGGACGCTGGGATCATGACCTGAGCCAAAGGCAGCTGCTTAACCAACTGAGCCACCCAGGCGTCCCTCCTTCACCAAATTTGATGCTTGTTCCCTTTGCCAAATTCTTCTATAATTTGCTCCAATATACCTTCTGCCCTTCTCTGTCTTTCTTCTTCTTCTGGGATCCCAATTATTCTAATATTGTTTGGTCTTATGGTATCACTTATCTCTCGAATTCTCCCCTTCTGGTCCAGTAGTTGTTTATCTCTATTTTTCTCAGCTTCTTTATTCTCCATCATTTGGTCTTTTATATCACTAATTCTCTCTTCTGCTTCATTTATCTTAGCAGTAAGAGCCTCCATTTTTGATTGCCCTTCATTAATAGCTTTTTTGACTTCAACTTGGCTAGATTTTAGTTCTTTTATTTCCCCAGAAAGGGATTTTATTTCTCCATAAAGGTATTCTTTAGTATCTAGGTCCCTAGCTGTCAGTACTGCCTGTTGTTCTTTTTTGCTGGAGTGAGTTTTTCTGCCTTGTCATTTTATCCAGATAAGAATAGATTAATGAGAGAATAAAATACTAAAAAGATCAATGACCCCAGAAAAATATACTCTAACAAAATCAGAGGAGACTTGAAATGGGGGAGGGGGAGGAGAAAAAATATATATACATATATATTAGATTGGTGAATAGAACAGAGCCACACACTTGATTTTGGCTATATTTTGGTCTGTTAGAAGAAACTATGTCTCAAAATTTTACAGAAGGAAAAAAAATATATATAGGTAAACACGATGAAGGGATGGAATATGATGGTAAAGATGAAAATTTTAAAAGATTCCAAAAAAGGAATTGATAATATAAGAAGTTGTTTGAAAAAAGAAAAAAAGGTAAAAGAGGAAAGAATGTGATCAGGCTGGAGACTAGAACAAAGCTGTGCACTAGATTTAGGGTATGTTTTGCTCTTTTAGAAGAAACTATCCCAAAATTTTAAAGAACGAAAAATCTATATGTATACAAAAAATAAGGTTAAATACAATGAAGGGATAGAATATGACTATGATAATGAAAATTTAAAAATATTTTTTAAAAAGGTATTGATAAGATAAAGTAGTTAAAAAGGGTTAAAATAGGAAAGAGGAAAAAAATTTTAAAAGTAGAATAAGGATAAAATAAAATAAAATAAAATAAAATAAATTTAACTTTGAAAGACTAAAGAATCATGGGGGAAAAAAGCCATGAATTCTGGGTTGCATTTCCCTAGCTCTGGAGTTCCACAGTTCTCATTGATCGGTGAACTTGGTCTTGGCTGGATTTCTTGCTAATCTTCTGGGGGAGAAGCCTGTTGCAGTGATTCTCAAATGTCTTTGACCGAGGCGGAATTGCACTGCCCTTGCCAGGGGCCAGGATAAGCAATCTGCTCTGGTTTGCTCTCAGGAGATTTTGTTCCCTGAACACTTTCCGTAGAGCTTTGGAGGAGGACAATAAAAATGGTGGCCTCTCAATCTCCAGCCTGGAGGAGCTGAGAACTTGAGCTCAGGGCCCCACTGCTCAGTGCACCCTCAAAGAAAAGCAGTCAATCCCTCCCATCACCTTGGTCTCCAGCCACACTCCAAGCTCACCTGGCCTGTGACTGAGAGTATCTGTCTCTGGCACATGGCCCCATTTGGAGTCTCCAAACCCAGCATATTCCTGCAGTGCTCCCACACCACTCCCTAGGGAAGCAAGGTGAGTCTCCCTGGATCTGCCACTTGTGGGGTCCCTGCTGAAAGAGCAGTGGCCCTACTGTGCTTCAAATCATGGTTTAAGGTAACTCCAAGCTGACAGCCCACTCCTCAGCTCCGTCTCTGTAGTTGGCTTCCCTACTCTGGTACCTAAGAACTTTGCCACACTCAGACACCCCATGTCTTTCTGTGGCCCCATGGGTCCTGAGACCACACTGTCCCAACAAGGGTTTCATCCCCTGCTTAGTCTCTGGAGTGATATCCCTCAGTGGAGCAGACTTCTAAAAGTTCCGATTTTGTGCTCCACTGCTCCAACGCTTGCCAGGAGCTGGACCCTCCCCCCATGGTCTATCTTACCACATGTCACCTCAGATTCACTTCTCCACTCATCGTACCTTCCAGAAAGTGGTCACTTTTCTGTTCCTAGAATTGCTGCTTTTCTTCTCTTCAATCTCCTGTTGAGTTTGAAGGTGCTCAGAATGGTTTGATAACTATCTAGCTAAACTCCTGGGACCCAGTGATATTTATGTCTCCTATACCTCCATCATCTTTCTCCTCCCCCTTTTAATGTAATTCTCAAAAACCTTAGGAAGTGCAGGAAGAAGAGCTGTTGCCAGAAGAATGAGATACAATGGGAGCACCAGCTTGGGCAACAACAATATTCTCTAATAAAAAGGATAATGAAAGCATGCTATAGGATGTTAATTATGACCTTCAGATAATCTGAAGGCCATTTTATCAAGGACACATTTTCTTTGTGGACTGTGGTCTCCATGTAAGGCTCTCTGATTTAAATTAATGTCTTCTTTGTGAACTGGTCTCGTGATTCAGAAGTCCAGTAGATTTTATTTGCTTGGTTGTAGATTCCCAGGATCATAATAGCTAACATTTATCAGGCACCGTTTCTCAAGTCATGCACTACATCAATGTGAATTTTCCAATTTTATACTTATTACAGATGTACTTTCAGAATTCCTGTTTTATGGGAAAATGGAGTATTACAGAAGACAAACAGTTTGTCTAAGGTCTTGCACTTATGAAATAACATAGTAGTTTTGAAACCAAGGGATTGGTCTGTCTCAAAAAAAAAAAAAAATTGAGAGCACTAACCAGTGGGGTACATTTTCTCATGACTATATTTTAAATCAAATATGCATAGTTTTAAGTCAAATCTAGTTTGTTTACAACAATTGCAGGTTGCTCCCAACTAATTCTAGTATCATTTTCCTCATCCATTTTGTACATTACACTAAGTTCTGAGATAGTGGTGTGAAGTGTGAGATTTATGCTTTAAAATTGCCATTTACTGACCGCGTTCTGTGTCAGTCACTATTCTGATGATCTATGGATTGCTCTATTTTACACCCACTCAAAGTTTGTGTTATCAAACCACAAGTGTTTGGGTTTTGTTTTTGTTTTTGTTTTGCCATGATCTTTCCTGGTTCTGGGGTTGACTGGGCTCAGCAGAGTGGTTCTTGATGGCAGCCTCTCATTCAGTGGCAGCCAGATGGTGGCTAGCTAGACAAGCTGGCTGACAACATGTCTAGAATTATCCTGAAAAATTCTTCACTCACATGCCCAGTGCCCAGGCTAAAAGGATACAAATAGGAATGGAGTAAATGGAGCTCTGTGTTTCTTTCTCTTGGTGTGATCTCTCTAAGCATGACAGCTTGAGGTAGCCAGACTTCTTAGATGTGGTTCAAGGCTCCAAAGATGTGTGACCCAAAAGAGCCCTGAAAGTCATGCAGGTCACTTCTGCCATATTCTGTTCACTAGAAGGGAGTCCCAGAGGTGAGCCCATCTCTAGGGGAGGAAAACTAGTCTCCATCTCATGAGAAGAAGAGTGAAAAGGATTTGAAGACATGTTTTAAAACCACCACAGGCATAATCATAAACTGCACATAGTTCCCATATTTAAGAATCAAGTTAATGATGCAAAGCAGACATTATCTACTAGTCCAGTGGGAGTATTAGACACTCAACTAGGAAGTGACTCAGATTCAAACTCACATCTGCCTGAATCCACATCCCTTTCTTGTATCTGCTATCTTCCTAGTACCTTAGCCCTAAAAGATAGGAAGTTTCCAGCAGAATTAAAACAGAAAATTTAGGGATAAGAAGCTGGACCATTCTAGAGGAATAGAGTAAATCAATAGTATTGATTATTCATTCATTCAACAAATATGTATTAAATACCTACTATGTGTCAGGCACCAGGGATACAAGGATATAAAAATAGGATCCAAGCAGAATAAGGATAAACATTTCTGGGTGTATGCATCAGTATCGGAGTATTTACCGCTGTCCTACGCTCATGGATATTAGTGTTGAGAAGAACTGGCATTTAACAGAGAACCAAGACACAGTAAAGTTCTTACCAGTGGTGATAAGTAACTCAGAAACGAGTAAGGGCAATGGTGAACTTCGTGATGGATGGTCTGCATCCCAGGTGGTTCTCTGGAGTTGACCTCCACCCTCATATGGAAATAATGTAGCTCAGGCCAGGCTATGGATAGTGCCCATTGCACTGGCAATAGTGATGGGTCTAAGAAACTGACATGTGATTTAAGAAGGGCCCATTAGAATGCTTTCTGGAACTCACACAAACACAGGGGAAAAGACATTTTCTTTCTGCTAAGGTCGCCAAGCTTGGAGAATATGCCTGTGGGGCGATAGGTAGCCGCATTGAAGAAGCATATCTGGCCAGAGGTAAAATGATGCTGAAACACAGAGAGGAGGGAAGCACTTGTAGGGTGGGGAAGAGGAGAGCACAAGACAGGAGAGAGAGAGAGAAAGAAGGGGAAAAGAGAAGGGGAAGGGGAGAGAGAGAATCCATGGTACCCTCTGGGCTTTGTTGGGTCACAAGGTGCCAAGGTATTCTCCAGGACATGCCTTACTTCCTCTCAGACACTTGGGCTGCCCCTGCCTATACCCTTTCTGCAAAAAGCACCCAAGCCTGAGGTTCAACAGCTTCTCTCTTGTCCACCATTTATCTGTAGCCCCAGTACAGAAGCTGAGACATACTTGAATGAAGGGATGGCGCATGAGTAAATGATGAATGGGAAAGAATGCCTAGCAAAGCTGAGGAGTCAAGGAATATTTTAGCATTTTCATATTTTATTTTATTTTATTTTTCTAAGATTTTATTTATTTGTTTGACAGACAGAGATCACAAGTAGGCAGAGTGGCAGGCAGAGAGAGAGGAGGAAGCAGGCTCCCTGCTGAGCAGAGAGCCCAATGTGGGGCTCGATCCCAGGACCCTGGGATCATGACCTGAGCTGAAGGCAGAGGCTTTAACCCACTGAGCCACCCAGGCATCCTGCATTTTCATATTTTAAAAAGCATTAATGAATATGGAGTTTCCTAAAAAAAATTAAAATTAAAAAAACAAACAAAAAAGCAATTACATGACCCAGCAGTCTCCCTTCTGAGAATGTGTCCAAAGGAAATGAAAACAGGATAATGAAGAGGTATCTGCACCCCCACATTCCGTGCTGCATTATTCACAATAGCCAAAACAGGAACACAACCTAAGTGTCCACCAGTGGATGAACTGATAAAGAAAATGTGGTATACATAAACAATAGAATATTACTGTCGTGAGAAAGAAGGAGATTCTGCCATTTGTGACAATATGGTGGAAATTTGAGGGCATCATGCTAAATGAAATAACCAAGACAGAGAACAACACATACTGAGTGGCATCACTTATATGTGGAATCTGGGGGAATAAAGTCAAATTCATAGAGAGAGAGTAGACAAATGGTTACCAGGGGCTGGGGGGTGGGGAGAAATAGGGAGAGGTTTGTAAAAGGGTACTAACTTTGAGTTATAAGATGAATAAGGTCTGAGACTCTAATGTAAAACATGGTTACTGCCTCTGTAACACTGCATTATATAATTGAAGTTTGCTAAGAGAGAGAGAACATTGTTTAATGTTCTTCCTCCCTACCCACCCCAAAGATAAATCTGTGAGGTGAGGGATGTGTTAATTAACTAGATGGGGGGGAGTCTTTTCATAATGCCTATGTATATCAAATCACCATGAGGTACACTTTATTTATTTTTTTAAGGATTTTACTTATTTATTTGACAGACAGAGATCACAAGTAGGCAGAGAGGCAGCAGAGAGAGAGGAGGAAGCAGGCTCCCTGCTGAGCAGAGATCCTGATACGGGGCTCGATCCCAGGACCCTGGGATCATGACCTGAGCCGAAGGCAGAGGCTTTAACTCACTGAGCCACCCAGGCGCCCCGTCCATGAGGTACACTTTAAATATCTTACAGTTCTACATGTCAATTACACATAACTACACATTAATAAAGCTGAAAAGAAACATTAGTTAAAAAAACCATATAGTATTGATTCAAATACTACATTATCAACAGCATAGAAGAAGAATCACAGAAGAAGCTGTAGTTTCTCTTCCACATGGAATGAATATAGCGTAGGCTATAAAATGAAATATCCTAAACCCTTAAAATGCATACAAGTTTTAGGATTACTTGAGTTTAAGGAAACTCCATATTGACAGGTAGAGCACAAAGTCATGAAAAAATTACGAAGTAGTTAAGACACTCATAATTCCTAGCTTTCAAGGCTTCAAGCCTATAAAAATAATGGAACTTCCTTCAGAATCAAATAACAACTTGAGTTAGTACAATCAGAGAAGACTCAGGAAGCTGGGGCCTCGGGACCAAAACATAACCAGATTGGATGTGTCTTCATGAAACCTCAGAGGTATAATTTAAAAATTACTGGGTTAATTTGCTTTTCTATAGCAAATGGTCCCTGAAAATGATGGTGTAATTTATCATCCAGGCAGGAGGATGAAAAGTTCCTGGTGGGTAGCCAGGCCTTGTCTAGTCTCATAAATTCTGGCATTGGGAGATTTCCTCCATCCCTCACGAGTTTATGGACACAGTAGATTTCCATGCTATCACCTTTCATTTCCAGTACTGGCAATCCAAGCCTTTTTATTAAAAAGAAATCAAAACAAACATAAAAGCCAATAAACATTGAGCAATAAAAACTCATAAAAAATCCAGACATAGGGGAAGTTAGCATCTATTTTTGCTGGTCATTATGTCCTAAAGTCTTTCTTCTTTTTCACCCACCTCAGAAGAACACCACCCCCAGAATCCTACCTCCCCCCAACCCCGCCCAACATAGTCTTCACTCATCCCCAGTAAAGGACAAACCCCAGTGAAGGTTTTCTCTTCCAAAGTGCCTTGGTGGCATAGGAGAACAAAGCTTCAAGATAGAACAATTTCTGATGGAGAAAACTCCAGCACTAGTGAGAAAATAGAGGACATATTTTGGGGCCTGATAGGTTTCTCCAGACACCTCTCTGGCATTATGGAAGAGGAGGTTTTGCAAATCAGCCCAGATGAAGAGACTTGCCAGATATTCATATAATAGAGAATAATCTTTCTTCATTGGTCCATTCATCCTTTTATCCATTTACTTTTTCATTTATTCAACAAATTCCTGGGATTCATTCTTCATTTCATCCCTTCCTAGTGAACAAATTTGGTAATGAAATAACCACTATTATGTTTCAGTTTCCACTTCTGCAAAATGGGGTAATAATGGTACTTACTTCACAGGTTATAGTGAGGGTGAATTAAGTTAATACACATAAAATTCTCAGTCTTTTGCCTGATACCTGGTAGGAAGTGTTCTGGATTTATATTAATTAATGAGTAATTAATTAATTAGTAATTAATTAATAGTAATTAATGAATGACTGTGTGCCAATGACTCTACCAAGTACTAGGTATATAAAGAAGGAAAGAAGGAAAACAATGTTACTGTACTCAAATCTCTTCTAATCTAGTTGGAAAATAGTCATGTCGACAATGACAAGCGCTTTACTGTGATAAAGGTTGAGACTGGACGCAATGACATTACATAGGTGCCCATTGCAAGGGTCAGAGAGAAATGCTGTAGGTCTGAACTAAACCAATGGATAAAAAAGAGAAAGCTTAGTGGGGTAGAGGAGAGGATGGATACATGAGTCTTTTCAGAAGAAGAATAATGAGACAGGTAACTGTGTGTAGGAGGTGAAAGAGATAAAGAGTGGGTTTAGGTTATTGCCTTGGGCAACTGAGCCCATAGATACAAATAAAGAAGGAAGAGAGCAGAGAAGTTTAGCTGTGGATACTTCGTGTCTGAGATAGAAGTGTTACTAAGGAACTGGATATACAGATCTAGAAAGGTTTAGCTTGATGACTGAGATTTAGGAATTGTCAGCTGGTGAGCAGGAGAGAAAACCACTGAATCAGATGAGGTGGCCTGAGGACATTTCCTTCCTTTACTAGGCAGGCTACCTGTATCCTTTTATTTGGTACTTACAACAACCCTGTAAGTTAAAGGCACTCCTTAGAACATAGTTTTAGCCATGTGTAGTAGAGACCAAAAAACAGCACTGGTTTAAAGAAGATACTCATTAATTTTTCTCTCATGTAAAAATCTGAACTGGGTGTGGAGGCTCTTTTCTAGGTAGGATGCTCCGTGGTCGGAGGAACCAGTGTCCTCTCTTACTGCTCTACTCTGCCTAGACTCACTGCCACGCCCACTCTAAAACCAAACTCATCCAGCCAGCAGAAAGGGGAGAAGGAGGACAGAGGAACAGATCCATCCCCTTAAATCTATGACCCAAAGTTGAATATGCCATATCCACTTACAGCCCATTAATAAGATTTAGGCTATGTCAATACTTACCTCCCTGGAAGGCCCCATTTTCCTCCGGGTGATGTTGTAGCATGCTCTGTAAAAGCATCCTTGGAGATAATATGTGCCCATTGATGTGGAACATGTACTTCTACAAGAGTACTGTGCAGTCCTAGGAAGCAAGGGAAGATTGGCTCTATACTCTTCAGGAAGAATCTCTGGGATGAGTGGGGAAAAGCACAGTAGAAAAGAGTAGGCTACTTCTTATCTAAGAATCTATTTAAGATTCTTATCTTATCTACTTCTTATCTTGTCTAAATTTATCTAAAAAGTTTTTTATGAAAAAAAGCTGGAAGATGAACTGTATAGCTTAAAAATTAGTGTCTTGCTTAAATATTTAATTTTTTAGTTTTAAAAAATTTTTAAGATTTTGTTTATGTGAGAGAGAGAATGCACAAGCAAGAGGGGGGAGAGGGAGAAGCAGATCCTTTGCTGAGCTGGGATTCTGACCAACCATGGGCTCAATCCCAGAACCCTGGGATCAGAACCTGAGCTGAAGGCAGACTTTTAACCTACTGAGCCACCCAGATGCCTGAAAACTAGTGTCTCACAGAGAGAAAAAGGAACAGGGTAGAAGAGCCTAGAGCAGAAGTCGATTTTTCTGCATTTATTGCATGCCGATTTGGAAACTTGTCAATATTTTATGTAATTATGAAAGAAAACTAAAACTTTAAAGGCCAGTTCCTAAAAAGCAAAATCAAAATGAAACAAATAAGTCTGATTATAAATTCATCTGTTCACATACTACCCTATTTGAAGTGACTTTAAAACACAGGAATTTGATAGAATCTTCCTGGTGGGCCGTACCCTATGGACAAAAACAAAACTGTAATAAATTATTCTCAGCGATTATGTATTGCTGGTGGTGTGGATATTGTCATCCTGAGTCTATCTGTGGACAGTAAAATAAAGCAATGGATAGTTTTGTTGAATATCATTGAGAATCAGCATTTTTAGGTAGAATGAAAGGGTATAGGAATACAAAAGCCAGTAAGATCAAAAAGTACTTAGTCCTGGGGTGCCTGGGTGGCTCAGTTGGTTAAGCAACTGTCTTCCGCTTGGGTCACGGTCGCCCAGTCTCGCATCAGTCTCCCAGCTCCACGTGGAGTCTGCTTCTCCCTCTGACCTTCTCGCCTCTCATGCTCTCTTTCACTGTCTCTCTCAAAAAAAAAGAAAAAAAAGTCTTTAGTCCTGAATTTGAATTAGAAGTTTCATTATGAATTTATGACATAGTTTCTTTAAAAAAAATAGATGCACACATACATGCGCACACATGTTTTCTAGATCTCTCCACTGTAAAGGTCTGAGTATGGTGACAAACTCAATAACATGAACCCCTCTTGCACCAGAGTCTTATCTCTAAATGCCTTTGCATTTAAGGGACCAGGAAAAGCTGATTCTGGGTCAAGGGCAGGAAATGTCCTTGATGTGCCTGGAACAAGGAAATTGTCAAAGCTACTAAATGCAAGTCAAAAGTTCTCAGGAGTGAACTCAAGAGTCACTGACCAAAAACGGGAAATTCAGACCGCTAATAACACTAGTAACTGTAATGGATCAAAACACATCAGTTAGTTCAAACTCTAAAACCAAATAACAACAGAAAAAAACCACCTCTTGGGTCACCTTTGGAGGATGTTAGGGAACAAATTATTATTCTGAAAACAAGTTATATGAACTCTATTTCAGGGCCACCAATCAGTTGATTAAAGGAAATTTCTTTTTAAATTTTTATTTATTTTGGGGGCACCTGGGTGGCTCAGTGGGTTAAAGCCTCTGCCTTCTGCTCAGCAGGGATCCTGCTTCCCACCACTCCCCCCCGCCCGCCACCTGCCTCTCTGCCTACTTGTGATCTCTGTCTGTCAAATAAATAAATAAAATATTTAAAAAATAAATTTTTATTTATTTTTAATTTTTATTTTTTTACTTAATTCATTTACTTGAGAGAGCTGGAGAGAGCACAAACCATGGGGTGGGGGGGAGGGGCAGAGGGAGATGGAGAAGCCCACTCCTCCTGAGCAGGGAGCCACACTCAGGGCTCCATCCCAGGGCCCTGAGATCATGACCTGAGCTGAAGGCAGATGCTTAACCGACTGAGCCACCCAGGCACAGGCAACCCAGGAAGTTTCTCTTTTTAGACGTATTCTCACTAAAATACTCTAGCTAACAACTAAAGAAGAAATCATAGAATCAGAATGCTGCCATTCTGTAAACCCTAAAAATGACCGATATATGGATCTAAAAAACTTAAACCTATTTTTATTTTGATTTTAGATCTAGTACCAATTCATAGGAAATACAGGGAACAGAGGAGCGTGTTCAACAAACCTAATCGATGCGGACCATCAAAGTAGAGACTGTGGGAAACCAAACAGGACAAAAAACCTGGTTTATTCAATTAAAAATGTCCAAGATTAAAAAAGTCAAGGAGTAGATTCCGTTGACCAAAGACAACGTACAAACCTTACCTAAATCTTGATTTAAACAAAGCTAGGAAGCACTGACAGAGAGTCAAACATTGATGGAGTATTAGAAGACATAAACTATGATTACTTTGTAAGGATTTTATTTATTTATTTGACAGACAGAGATCACAAGTAGGCAGAGAGGCAGGCAGAGAGAAAGGAGGAAGCAGGCTCCCTGCTGAGCAAGGAGCCCGATGTGGGGCTCGATCCCAGGACCCTGGGATCATGACCTGTGCTGAAAGCAGAGGCTTAACCCACTGAGCCACCCAGGCGCCCCTATGATTACTTTTTAAATGTGACATATTAACCAAAGTCTTTATCTTTTAGAGATACATATGGTTATATTTACGACTAAAAGGACATAATAGATGGTCTTTCTGAGCTTGGCTTCAAAATAAGATGGTGGGGTTGGGATGAGGGATGCAACCAGATCTGTCACGAGTTGGTAATTGTTAAAACTGGGTGATAGGTACCCAGGGTTATTATACTAATTCTCATTTTTTAGTACATGTAGAGGCCAGTCTTAGGCAACAGGCTTAAGCAATGAAGACCTGAGTGAGGTAGAAGTCTCCACAGTGACCACCAGATCGAGTTACAACAGGCTCATTAGGTGACCCACCTCAAAACATCCATAGGCTGTAACTGACCAATGGTCTTACACCTGGGCACAGGTACCAAAAAAGGGAACTTCCCTACGTTCCCTCCTCACCTTCTTCTCCCCTTAACTATAGCCTCCCACCACTGCCTGCTGGCAGACAGTCTCCTTCCCCCCGACCCCTTGCAGGTATTCTATCTCCTTTGTTCTGCCTTAGGTGAATCCCTCTACCTCTTCCACCATGGCCTTCTGCCCGGTGGGGTCACCCCGCAGTACATATTTAAAACTTTTAATATTAAAAAACTTTGATCAAACTTTTAATGATTGTATGTATTCATTTGAGAGAGAGAGTGAGGCAGAGGGATAGGGAGAGAGAATCCCAAGCAGACGCCATACTGAGAACAGATGGGGCTCTGGGTCAGGTGTAAGGAAATAGCCAGTTTGGGGTGGATGTTGTTCTCTAGGAGGTGGGAAGGTTAAAGCAGGGCAAGATGTATTGTTGGTGGTCAGGGGGGGACTGTGGTTCATCGTTTGTTGTAGGTGCCAAGTGGCATCATGTCTGTCCTGTTTATTTTCTGTGAGCTTTATTCATGCTCAGTGAGGAACACTGTGGCCCCCCGTGCAAGGGGGCCATCTCTCACTGTCTTAGTCCTTCGAGGCAGAGTTGCATGCTGGAATCGCACAGCTGGGGGGCAAGGCGCCAGCCCACGAGGGTGTCAGTGTCAGTTTGTCCTTCCAAGGCCACTGGGGTGCCCCAGCATCTCCTGCGGTGACGGACTTCAGTTGTCCTCCTTCAGAAGAGCGCACTTCCCCATCTTAAATGATAAAGGGGAAGTGACAGCGACAAACATGGTTTCCAAATGGTGTGAACAAGCACACATTTCATAGCCGTAAAGTGGAATGAGAATCGCGTAATCATTTACCCAGAAGAGCCCCATGTAGAGAGGAGAGAGAAACCGTTAAACCAATAATGAAAAGGAGTCTCATTAATGGTTTTACAGCCATCTATCCTAGATGGTTCTGGAAACTGTTTAAAGAAATCCAAGTCGTAAGTTCCTTAATGCACTTCACACCGTTACCTTTACATAAAGAGCAGCTCCATCAAGAGATAAATGAAACAATTCAACCGGCATCGAGTGCAGGATTATTGAAGAAAATCACCACTTAAAACCAAAAACCCTAGGTGCTTTCGCATTTATATGTTGGCATTGGCTATATCAAGCAATTTCAGCTGAAAGAAGAAAGAGCAAAGTAATTAAAATAACTTCCCTTGATATTGTGGGGACGTGGGTGCAGCTGCTGGACATCTTTATCTCCTTAAGCAGAAATGTTTTTCAAATCACTTTTGGTTCTCTACTGCTTGGTCATCAGAATAGGGCTTTCATAATGGAACTTCTGTTCCCGGATATTGAAATCATTCTAGAAGCCCCACGTCCAGAAAAGAGAGCCCATCTTTCTCCACTTGTCACTGCAGCGTGGACCTCGCTGGGAACTCTGCAGCAGGTGGGGTCTAAGTTGACTTAGAAAGTCAACAGCCTTTCTAAGGAGGAGGAGCTGAGTTTCTAATTCTAATCCTGGAGGAGTCAACAGCCTTTCTAAGGAGGAGGAGCTGAGTTTCAGGATCCCTGAAGTGTGAGCCCCTGGAGGCAGAGGCAGGAGAGAAGAGTGCGTAAATACGAAGAAAAGCCAAAACAACCAAGATGGATTTTACCTTCTATGTGCCAGCAGCTCTGCTAGGCACTTCCGACCTGCTAACCCCATTCATTCTTACAAACCCCTCCCCGGCCCTCCCCTGAAGTTAGATGCTACCGCTTATAATTTAGAGGCAGTAGAGACAGAGGGGAGTTAAGTAACTTGCTCATCCAGTGTATGTCGGAGGCTGTTGGGAGTCTACAGCCCCAGTTGTCTAGGGGTCGGTGGGGAGGGGGCTGGCTGGATTGCAAACCCAGATTCCCAAAAGAAGCCAAACGGGTAACATGAACGTGTGATTTGGGTTGGGAGTTAGGTACTGTGGCCAGTTGGAGAATGTTTGCCTAACTAAAGGCATTGCACTTAAAAAAAAAAAAAGGCACGGTGGTATTGGCTTCGCAAAACCATTCTGGAAGCTCACTGGCAGAACTTCAAGTTAGTACCTATGGATAAAGCTGCTAATTCTATGTTGATTTCTTGTCATCCGTGTTCTTCAGTTCTCTCCCTCCTTAGGGTCCTTCTCAATGCTGTTTCCCCACCACCTTGCCCACCCCTCCCGCCTCTCTCTCCAAAGGTTCATTCCCAGTTGGGACAATTCCTTGTCTTCCCTTAATCCACCAGAATGTGTGGGTCACTTATAATTCTTTTTTTTTAACTTTACCAACATAAATAGTAGGTTTTAAACTTGTAAAAAAAAAAAAAGGCCAGCTTATTTAGAATCTGAGTGATAGAAGAAATCGTAGGAATTCCTATCTAGCTCAGTGATTTTACCTTGGAAAACTGTAAGGTCCAGAGGGCACATGGCTTTCCCAAGATCATGTAGGTTTCCCAAGGACACTTGGCTTTTCACTGACAAAGCCACAAGTTAAAGCTAAGTGTTCTCCGTCTTCCCGCAGAGTGGTTTCTTCTATCCTTTATTCGGGTAACAGAAAATCCCTGCTCATTCATTCATAACAATTAGGAAAAGGAGTTTGGGTAGCAAATATCTAGGAGGAAGGGACCATATATCCTATCTGCATAAAGCTTCATAATTTAAAACCAGCTCGTTTGCTCATCACAACAAGCTTAGGAAATGGAAAGAAAAAATATTATTTCTACTTGACAGGTGGAGAAACTGAGACCGAGAGAGTATGAGTTATTTTTTCCAAGTTATAACCTAGAAAAGTTAACATGAGAAATCCTGTCTCTGTTGCTTCATATAATGCCCTATCTACCATGCCACTGTCTTTCTCTTTTTCATAGAGAAATCAATACTCACAGGACTGTTCCATTTGTTTTGTTTACCTCTAATTTGCTGTTTGCTAATATTATGATCAGAAGAACTGCTTGATTTATTTATTGCTGTGTGCTATCTCTCATGGACCCCCAGCACCAATGTGTAGATAGTCTCCTTTTACCCGCTGAGGCCATCCCACCCCAGCCTGCAGCCCACAGCCCCCAAATTCGTGAGCCATCCTAGCCAAGATCAACACAACTGCCTTCTTAATCTGCAGCTGCCTATATAAGCATGAGTGGGTCCCACCAAAGCTACAAGTACACCCACTGACCTGGAGACATAATATCATAAATGTTTATTACCTTAAGACACTGAATTTGGGGCACCTAGGTGGCACAGTTGGTTGAGCCACTGACTCTTGGTTTCAACTCAGATCTGATCTCAGGGTCATGAGATTGAGCCCCACATCAGGCTCCACATTGGGCTTCTTGCTCAGCAGTGAGTCTGCTTCGATTCTCTCTCCCTTTGCCCCTCCTGCTCATGTTCCCTCTCTCTAAAATAAATAAGTAAATCTTAAAAAAAAAAGATACTGAATTTTGAGGTAGATTCTTATGCAGCAGTAACGAATGGATATCATGCCTTATTTTAGGAGCTGGTAGCCTAGGTTTGACATATACAAACCAGTACTATTTCCACCAACAGCACAGTTGGTTTCATAGGAGGGCGAGTTTGGAATTTTGCTTCCAAATGAAACTCTAACCTCTTTTTTTCCCCCCCAAAGTTTCAAAACTGCTTGCCTGCCTGATGAGGGATGATGTACTTCTGTATATAGGGAAAAGATGAAAAGTGTTGATTGCTAGAGCAATATCAGTTGGCAGAATGTCATTAAACATAGAGCCTGTCTGGTATTCATATATTGATAGATAACAGTGGATTATTTTAAAAATATCTTGTCATGGCACTCAAACAAGACTGCCTAGAAGAAAATACATTCCATGTATTGCAAAGAATGCAAAAGTTCTAAAGGAGTGGGCCTAGGTTATAGAGTGGAATATGGGTTATTATCCTAAGCCATGAATTCTCAATTTGGGCAGGATTCCCCAAGGGAGGCAATTGGTTCTTGGGGTGGGTGGTGAAAAAAGTCTTAGATGTTACAATGACTTTTCCTACAGAAAACTGTAATACACAAACAGATATATAGTCTATCTGTTTTATTAGAATTTTCATGGGGGATGATGGGAGGGGAGATTTATATTTCTAGAAAAGCCTAAAGAGTTTCCTTAGGGAAAGCAATTAAAACAAAAAAAGTTGAGCAACACTGCTGTAAGCAGAGGTCAGCACTGCATAGTCATGGTCAATAATTTTTTCATCATATCCTCTCACGTTGTTTATTTTTCTCTTAATTTATATCCCTTAACACTTCTGGTTTCTATTTTCCATTTTCATTCAAAATAAAATCCATCTCTCCTCATTTCCGGAATAACTTCCAAGGTAGAATCGTCACTAATATTTCCATCATCACCACCATTATCAATTATTTACTTTTTGTAAGGTGCCACTAGCAAACACTCTCTCTGGACAAATATATTCCATCTGCCACAGAGGTCTCTAACCTTGTTACCATGGAGTCCCCTAAGGTACTAGTCCCTTACACCTGGCTAATTTAGCAGCAGATGTTAGAGGAACCAGCTGATTTGTGTACCTAGACAAGGGGGTAAGAGCGCTTTCATATTATGGTCTACTGGGGAGGTGAGGATTTCTACTAGAGTAACACTCTGGCCTGTCTCCACCTTCTTACCAATTTCCCCTCTGAGCAGGAGCAAAGACAGCTCTAAGGCTCAAGTCCTACCAGAAAAGAGTATTCATTCTCATCTCTTCCATAATGTACATTTGTTAAGAGCATGCCTCTGTGGGGGAGGCTGGTGCTTCTACAGGAACCTGTAATTCATATATAAGTTCCTCAAAAAAGCTATACTTGACAGCAGATAGAAGGCACTTTCTCAAAGTAACATTTTTCTTTTCATTCATAAAGGTATATTTTGATTTCTATCTGACTGATGCCTGCATCTATCAGTTGGCTCCAAATTTGGCCAGACAAAGAGGTGGGGGCTAAGCATGATCTTCCTTACATCCCCACGTGAATTTTCCTTAGAAGTTCTCTGAGAGTTGAGATAACGTCCTCAGGTCCAAGCTTTATACATAGCCCCTTAATTAGACAACAGAATGACTGGATTCCATAATTCATACCTCTTACATGGCTGACCCCATGTCCCATAAAAAGTTAAACTCCTGAATTCATGGACTTTGTTAGATTACCACAAATGAGTCAGGTATGATGATCTTCTAAGTAACTGCTATGTTCATAATGTGAGAATCAAGGACTCTTAAAGGGGACAGTTCAGAATTATCTTTTTTTTAATGGGAAACGCAGTCCTCTTACATATGCATCCAACAACTACACATACAGCACACATAACAAGCACTCTGCTACCCTACACTCTTGCCACAAAGGATACCCATAACTCACATTGCTAAATTATGAGACCTAAATAGACTTTTGCTGGGGAACTTCTGGAAGGACTTTTGCTTTCATGGAAAAAAAAAAGTTCAAATGTAGTGGCTAGTATTTCCTTTTTCCTTTCCCTGACTGAATTGTAGACATGATGTCTGGAAGCACAGCAGCCATCTTGCACCCATGAAAATAATAATAATAACAGTGAAATGAAATTACTCATTAGGTAAGCATGTTAAAGCAGGAAGACAGAAAGAGCCAGAATTCCTACTGAAAATTAAATGATATGAATCAAAGTCACCAAGTGACTTCCTCCAGGTTCCTTTTGATTCTGAGAGGGCAGGGAATAAACCTTTGTTTATGAAGGCTCTGCTAGTCAAGAGCTATTCTTGTGGTCAGATGCTTTCCTAATGTTCAACGTGCAGTAGTGGATTAGACACTACTACTCTGAATCTGCTCGTATTCTAGAGTCTCCTTAGTAGAGGTGAAAAGCATTATCATGAAGGTAAATACAGGAAGGATATAAATAGAAGAGGGACCACTAACATAGTCTAGTATGGACTTTTGGCATAGTGAAACCCAAGATAAAACCTGAAAATAAAAAGGAGTTTGGTAAAGGCTAAGGGGACCAAAGCAACAAATAGAAACAACAGCAACAAGACAAAATTTGAAGTGGGAGGGGAGTAAAGCCAAATGAGTAGAGAAAGATAACTAAGGACAAGATGTTAGTCACATAAGGATAAGATGATAATCAAAGTAAATCTACCTCCCCAATCCCATACCCCCCTGTTAAAAATAGCATTTTAGCTTATTTTATGCCAAGTGGCAGAAGGGTATTAGAACTATTTTATGTTATAGACAAGGGATGATGTTCAATCATTACTTATTTTCTACTCATCTCCTTTTTAAAAAAAGAAATCCATCTTCTTACATATACTGAAAAATTTTTGTGATGATTTAATATGCAAATCTCATAAGTTTTTCCTTAATCTGGGATGGATGTAATCTGGAAATCAAGCTTTGTCTCAGATGCTTAACAATAAATATTCTAGTCAATGTTCTTCATTAAAAACATGATTTGGACTCAAATTTGTGTTATATCTTCTTTGAAGTTCTCCAAACTCTTTATGCTTTCATGGTCTGGTTCTCCTTCTCTCTTTAATGGTAGCTAAGTGAATCAAGGTCTTGGAATCAAGCTCTGGGAACTGGGCATTTTTACCTGAAATGAGAAGAAAAAAAATTCGGAGCTTTCTGATGAGCTGAGCCAGGCAATCCCAAAGCTACAGGTGTCTGGAATGATCTCCTTGGCTTGATGATTCTCTTTTCAGGAATCACCATTTTAGTGACTGGAAGCATTATTCTCTATCTGCCCATGATTGCTTAACAAACTTCCCTAAAACTTAGTGGCTTAAAACAACCACTATTCATTCAGTCCCCTGTATGGCAGGTCGGTTCTTGGTTTAGGTTTGGCTTATCTTGGTTGGGCTTGCTCATGCTTTTTTAGCAAGTGGGGTGGGACCGGCAGTATTTTTGATGATGATGGTTGTTAAAGCCGGGTCAACTGGGGCCTCTTTCTATATGGTCACTCATTGGTTCATCCTCTAAGCTGCTTTACATGGTGGTTCAGCTTCCAAAAGCAACAAATGAATAAATCCCAATGCATTAACACTTTCCAAGTCTCTGCTTATGTCATGTTTGCTACCTGTCCCAAGGTCATATTCAAAGGACTGGAGAAACAGAATCCTCTTAATGGGAGGAATGACAAAGACATGTTGCAGAAGGGTATGGCTACTAGATAGGGCATCATTTGTGGCCATCTTAGGCAAGTAGCCCATCACAGCTGCACATTCAAATCTATTGGGGATGATGACTGATGCCTGGGCAGTACACCGAGCCAATTACATCAGAATTTCTGGAAGTGGGACATGGCATCAGTGTTTCTTTATTTTTAGTTTTTATTTTTTCCCAGTGGTCTAGGGCTCTATCTCCAATTCCGGGATGCGAGTCTATAGAAGAGAATTCTGTTCCCTGAGAAACTTACTTTACAGTTAGTACACTTTTCAATAATTCAGGACTTTTTGGGACACCTGGGTGGCTCAGTCGGTTAAGAGGCTACCTTCGGCTCAGGTTATGATCCCAGCATAGTGGGATCGAGTCCCACATCGGGCTCCTTGCTCGGCAGGGAGCCTGCTTCTCCCTCTGCCCCTGCCTACCTCTCTGTCTGCCTGTGCTCGCTCTCTCGCTCTCTCTGACAAGTAAATAAATAAAAATCTTTAAAAAAAATAATTCAGGACTTTTTTTTTAACTAAATTGATTATGTTTTTTAAATTTATTTATTGGTCAGAGAGAGAGCAAGCGAGCACAGGCAGAGGCAGAGGGAGAAGCAGGCTCCCTGCCGAGCAAGGAGCCCGATGTGGGACTCCATCCCAGGACGCTGGGATCATGACCTGAGCTGAAGGCAGCCGCTTAACCAACTGAGCCACCCAGGCATCCCCAGGACTTTTTGATATGCAAATGTTATTTTTGCCCTGCTAACTTGGCAGGTCAATTCAGTTAAAACAGTTAAAATGGATTGGTCTTTGTAGATTGGAGTCCCTCAAAAGTTAGCGTGCATCGGAATCATGTGCAGGGCTCACTGAACACAAATCTCTGAACCCCATTCCCAGAGATTCTGAATGAATAGGTTGGCTGTGGGGCCCAGGAATGTGCATTTCTGAGAAGTTCCCAGGTGATGCTGCTGCTGTTGATCAGAAATGATGATTCAGGAACCACGCGTGTTGACAGTGCCTCAATTAAATATTGTGTATGACCACCTTAGTCTCATTGCCCTGTGGAAGGGCTGTGGTTGTCACTGTGAGCTGAAGTGACTTTTGCAAGAATTTTCAAACTCTTTTACTCCAATGCATTTAGGTACAGCCAGAGAGTAACCAAGTAATCACTACCACAGAGGAAGGGTCCTCCGATGGGATAGACCAGAGATATTTAAAGTGCCTCTACAGGACATTCACTGGCTAACAATCCAGTTCTCTACACTTCCCAACTTTGTATTAAATGATCAAAAAAGATGAGGATTTGGAATAGCTGCAGCAAAGAATCCTGAGATCTTTAGTACCCAACAATAAAAGTGTGAGACTTTACTTAACTCATTCATCCAGCTAGCAATTATCAATTGGAACTCACAAAAGATCTTTGATGAATCCCTGGGAGTCTATGAACCTGACCTTCTACCAACAGGGAATGAGTGATAATAGAAAAAATTACTTGCTCTTTTCTAGAGAGCAAATGCTTTTTAAGTGCAGTTATTTGCCGTTCATGCCTTGATCATAAGGAACTGAACTCTCTGGTTTATCCTGATAATTGAATGGAGAATGAAGAGGTTCTTATCAGCACTGTCCAGAAAATTATTTTCTATTCTTTAATGTAATCACACATCTATTTATAAAATACACACTCCATCTAAGTATTCCCATCTAATTCTAGGTAACATGAATTCAACAGTTTGTTAGACACACAGCCCACTCTCCATGCAAATCTCCAAAGAGAAGGATGGCTTTATATAACATAGAGGCCATTGCTCAATACTCTTGTTTTTCTGCTCAGAGTGATGTTACCAGCTTTGCCAGGGCTTTACCCCAATCGAAACAGTGCTCCCCCTAGGCCACTGAGGTGCTGATCATCTTCCCTTGGCCCTTTAATCATTTCTTCATTTCCCTTCCTTTCCCTTCCCTGAGCTCCTACATTTCCTTATCCCATGTGCCCCTCAATCTCCTGTGTTTGTTTCTCTTTGTGGTCAGGCAGGACACACTTTTTCCTAAAGTCCTTCTCTTCGTCTTCTTTTTTAAATTAAATAATTAAATATGATTAACTGTTTGGCTTAATTCCTGTGTTAGTTGCGTGTTATTGGACTGCCATATATTTTTTATTTTTTCATATATATATATATTTTTAAAGAATTATTTATTTGAGAGAGAGAGAACACTCATGCGTGGGAGCATTGGCAGGAGGGACAGAGGGAGAGAGAGAATCTTAGGCAGGCTCCACACTGGGTGAGGCTCAATCTCAGGATCCTGAAAACATGACCTGAGCAGAAATCAGGAGTTGGCCACTTAACCGACTGAGCCACCCAGGAGCTTATTACTAATTTTGATGTCACTGACTATACACACTGGCTTTGTGTGGCAGGACCACTTGTAGGGGGAATGAATAAACAAATTCACTATGGGTGAATAAATAAATAAATATGAGCCACACTAACATGTTTATGTCAAACGGGTCAACTTGGAGCTATCTGAATATTTGAATTTCATAGAAGCCACACCACACAGCATAAAACACTGAGGTTGAAGCAAATTGTTTCAATTTTTCTAGTTCAAACTTTAGCCAATGTCTTAATAGAAAATAATTTGCAGGCTCTGACTTTACCACACCTTTCTTTCTAGGATTTCAAATTCCATATTTCTTCTCTATTTTGCTCTTTCTATTTGACCTATTTTTAGAAGTATAGCTTTCTGTTCTCCTTTCTTATTTTGTTTGGAGTTGGTTTTTACTGAATCCTAACTTTTTCTCTCTACTAAAAAATAATTAATATTCATTTCTTTTAGAAAATACCCTGAAGGTACCTGGGTGGCTCCATCGATTGGGCGTCCAACTCTTGGTTTCGGTGATCTCAGAGTCCTGGGAGTGAGCCCTGCTTTGTGCTCTGCACTTGAGACTGCTTGGGACTCTTTATCCCTCTGCCCCTCTCCTTGCTCTCTCTCTCTCAAAGAAATAAACCTTTAAAAAAATGTCCTGGAAAATTTAATATTACTGTTTAACAAAATAATAGTCTAAAATAAATATCAGTATATTCACCTGCCTCCTGAACAACACAATTATTTTAAGTTACTTTAAATATAATGACCTACCCAAGTTATATGTAATGTCCAGTATTTTGGGGTCTATCTTGAATTTTTTATTTTATTTTGTTTACACTTTGAATATTTGCCTGGCTTTTTGCATAGTTTATCCCCTTTCTTTGCTCAAATCTACCTTCTAGAATGATTTGCTTTCTTCCTAAAGCACATTCTTTGTTTTTTTTTTTTTTAAAGATTCGTATTTATTTATTTGACAGAGAGAGTGAGAAGGAGAGCACAAGTAGAGAGAGCTGCAGCAGAGGGAGAAGCAGGCTCCCCACTGAACAAGGAGCCTGATATGGAACTTGATCCCAGGACCCTGGGAACATGACCTGAGCTGAAGGCAGATGCTTAACTGACTGAGCCACCCAGGTGCCCTGTCTAAAGCACATTCTTTCAAAGCTTTTTAGAGAGGAATCATTTGTGTCTGTCTCTCTCTTGAGATATGACAAGAGTGTATATAATGAATGTGTAGTTTAGAGGATAATATCAAAACTAACGCCCACCCAGTTTAAGGTTTCCTAGTCTCTCTTTCTTAAGCTTTCATTTACATTCCAGTGAAGTTTACATATAATGTATGTATGTTAACATATGTAATATTAGTTTCAGGTATACAATATAGTGATTCAACACTTACATACAACATCCCATGCTCATCATGAATAACACGTGCACTCCTTAACCCCCATCACCTATTTCACCCATCCCCCAATCCACCTCCATTCTAGTAACTATCAGTTGTTCTCTATAGCTAAGAGTCTGTTTCTCTCTCTCTCTCTCTCTGTCTTCTCCCCCTCCTTTGCTCATTTGTTTTGATTCTTAAAGCCCACATATGACTGAAATCCTATGGTAGTTGTCTTCCTCTAATTGACTTATTCCACTCAGCATAATACTCTCTAGCTCCATCCATGTTGTTGCAAATGGCAAGATTTCAATCTTTTTTATGGTGAGTAATAGTCCATTGTATATATATACCACATCTTCTTTATCCATTCATCAGTTGATGGACACTTGGGTTGGTCCCATAATTCGCTATTGTAGGTAATGCTACTATAAACATTGGAGTGCATGTATCCCTTTGAATCAACATTTTTGTATTCTTTGGGTAAATACCTAGGTATTGCTGGGTCCTAGGATGATTCTATTTTTAACTTTTTGAGGAAACTTCATCCTGTTTTCCAGAGTGGCTTCACCAGTTTGCATTCCCACTGACAGTGAGGGAAGGTTCCCATCAACACCTGTTACTTCTTAAGGTGTTGATTTTAGCCATTCTGATGGGTGTGAGGTGAGAGCTCATTGCCCAGTTTCTGTTTATCTGAAAATGTCCATATTTTGTCCTTGTTCTCAAAATATTTTTTTAAATTGAGTATAGAATTTTAGACTGGCCAATATTTTCTCACATTAAAAAAAATCCCAGTGTTGTTAACATACAGCATTATATTAATTTCAGGTGTATAGCCTAGTGAGTCAACAATTTCATATATCACTTAGGGCTTATCGATATATCTTCTCACTTTGAAGGTGTCACACTTGTTTCTCTCTTTCATTATTTTTTTTTAGAAGAAATTGGCTCTCTAAATTTTTTCCTTGGTAGGTAATGTGTTTTTCCTTCCTGGCTCTTTTAAGATCTTCTCTTCTGTACTTATTAAAATATATCTAGGTGCTAGGTATTTATTGCAGTTCATAAAATTTGATCAGTTTTGGAAAATTATAGCCATTACCTCTCACATATTGTGTCTCCCCATCACTTGGTTTTCTCCTTCTCCTCCTTTTAACACGTACATGAAACTGAGTACGTGTGTATTGGAATGTCTCATTCTACCATCCCCATCCCTTAGCCTCTCTTCTATAATTTTCATCTCTTGCCCTATGAGTTGTATTTTGTATAATTTCTTCAGATCTGACTCCTCAGCTATGTCCAGTCTGCTTAATCTATTCATTAGATCTCAGATTATTTTTCAAATCTCCCTGGTAAACATTAGTAATCTCTTGTTCCCTCATCATTATTTCAGTATCCTTTTGGATTTTTAAAAATAATATTAAACAAATTTATTTCCTATTTCTTATATATTGATGTATACATGAGCTGTTTTTGTAGGTTTTATTCTGGTGACCTCTCATCCTGCTTTGTTCATTAAAACCAAAGATCTGGGATTCTGCTCCCTCCTGCTAAATTCAAGAATTCACCAGAAGTACAGATCTACCTGGTTCACCTTACCAGTCACAGGGCGAAAAGACAGAACAGAAAGAGACACACAGAGACAGAAACCATGGTTCCAGTCATGACTTAAGCTGAGGATTGAAAGGACCGGCAGGAAGACCAATCCCAGTTGAGTTTAAACAGTTTGGTTAAAGAGAGAAAATACAGATGAGGTTTTTGAGACCCAGTAACTTAACCCACTGGTGAAATGGCTCAATAAAGATCAATACATGCCCAAATCGATTGGTCAGTATTCTGCAAATGATGAGTGAGAGGGAGTGGGGAAACCAAAGTATGGGCAGAAGTCCCCCCCTGAAAGAGACCCATAGAAGACATTTTGGTTTCCCACATCATAGTCTCTTGTCTCAACTTTGATTCCAGCAGCAGCTGTTGTGTGTGGTTCTGCGTGAACGCAGTCACTCTGCTGACATCATTGCATTGGACACAATTGTGTCTAGCTTTCCACTTTGGAGCCTTGATTGACACCTCAGAAAGCTGCTCAGCCTTCCAGCAAGATGGTATCACTCAACCCACAGGGAAGTGCAGCTGGTGGGAAGTCTGGCTGTCTCTTTGGGAAACTCCCAGTGATGGTGTCTTTGGGTCTTTTCTCCTGGGTTGCTAATATTCCCTAAAGACTGTCTTCTCTTCTTTCTCCATTTCGTAGCTGAACTAGGAAGAAGGCAAAGTTCTCCACATTGAATACATGCTTATGTAATTTTCTGTTTGCAATTGGGGAATCAGCCACAGTGGTGACAAAAATCTTCCATGTCCTCAATGACATTCACAAAAACCATCCATGGCCAGAATAGTCATTGAATATTTTCCAGGTAGAAGTCATAGCAATTATCTGTTTCTTATAGAACACCAAGATATGGGTCCTGGTTTTTCATGGCTGGCTGTTTCTTTTGAGCTTAGCTCATCCTCTGGAAAAAATGAAGCAAATTTATTATAATCATGGTGAAGGGAAGAATAGTTTAAATTCAGCCCGGATATATGTGAAAACAGCTTAGTAACTTTTCTCTAGCATCAGAATTAATCGTCAACTGTGTGGTGTTTAAGAAATTTTTTCATTGTGAAAAAATTCAAATACTCAAAAAGTAGTACAATGAACTTGTACTATTTAAATCCACCAATTAATATTTTGTCACATTGGCTTCCCTTCTCTGTCCCTCATTCTGTATCTCTGTTTCTCTGTCTCCCGTATGTGTGTCTAAATGGATGTATGAATACATACACATGTATATTTGATGAATGGTTTGAGAGTAAGGTGCTGACATCACCTTTATTCCTAAATATCTCTGCTTGCATCTGCACAGACAAGTGTATTTTCTTATATCACCATAGAACGATGATAAAAATCAGGAAATTGAACATTGACACAACAATATTATCCAATACAGAACACATATTCAAATTTTGCTAAGTGCCTTAATGTCTTTAACAGCAATATTTCTCCCCATCTCGAATTGATTACCGATTCAGGCATTTTATTTAATTGTTATAACTTTCTAGTCTCCTTTAATCTGGATAAGATCATCAACTTTTTTCTTTTTTTGTCTCTCATGACATTGATATTTTTGAAGAGTACAGGCCAATTTTTTATGTAATCTGATGACATAAATAAATAGCCTTTAAAATAGCTGATCTCAGAATGGGTTGTACTTCAAGTCTGTAGACACAATAGCCATCAGATTAAGGCAGTTTGTAGCTTGAATTTTGTAAAACTACTTCCTCCTTTTTGCCTTCAAAATACTCTGTACCATATGGGTATATATATAGTTCAATTAGAAGAAAATAATGAACTTAGGGCTTTGAGACACTCCCTGCCATAATTGAGGTCAATCCTGTGGTGCCACAGAGGTGTGGTTAGGAATCAATGGTCTATCGCAAAACACAGACCATACGGATTTTAACACGTTTGGTAGACCAGTTATCTCAATAACTTATCCTAAGAAGCCACACATCTGGAAATAAACCTTAGAGTAATATATAAAATTAAAATTGTATTGAGAAAATGATTTTTTTGGATACAAAAATCAAAAAATATTGGCTTGCCTACTTAGAGAATACGATTGTTGATTCTATACAGTTCGCCCGAACTATGATATATGGTAACCTACTTTTTATATGATTTCCCTTTAGAACTAAAATCCTAGTTATGATGAAGAAAAAGGATATTAATTATTAAAAAAAAGTTCCAATATCCAAAACACAGAAGGTAAGCTGCATTTATATATAGCAGTCCAGCTCCCTGAGCTTTTACCATTGAGTATGTTCCAACTGAGCCAAAGCTCCATTGTTGCAATGCCATTGAGGAACAGTCTGCAGAAGGATTTTCCCCTTAAGGATTCTGCTTTTTAGAAGGAAATGAAAGACAAACATGAAACCAAAATGGATAAGGAAGACAAAGAACTGTCAGTGATGCTTAATCTCTGGATTCCTACAGGTTAATGGACCGGGAAGCTGGGACTGCTGGAGTTGAGGGGAACCGGTAAGTCATATTTATTCTATTAGCCTTCAAGTGTGGAATTTCCTTATTTGCTCTGTGTTTTGTGTAAATAACTTGATTAGAAAGGAGGTCCAAAGTAATTTTTCAGACACAGGTGATGTTCGCACATTTTCATGATTTCCACCCTACCCCTCAGCCCACACTGTACTTTCTACACTATAATAATTGCCTTATAATTTTGTCTAATTTCAGGACATTTCTGCTTTGTCTTAAAATGATACTGGTTACTCAGAACTCTTCACGGAGTGCCTCAGAATTCATTTCAGTTGTTGGTACTAAAGTCAGCCACTGAACTATCAAAGTGTCTGTCAGACTCAGGGAATTGGAAATAATAATTTGCACAGCATTCCAGATCAAAAGAGGGAAGGAAACTGTCATTCACAGCCATTTCTCTGGGAACATTATTATTCCTTTTGGATTGAAGCCATAGGAATATGCTGTAAAACACGTTTTTAGAATGTGTAATTTAACATGAGATGTTGTCATAAAAAGAAAATTACAGAGTTGTATTTAGCTTGAGGTCTTCCTATCAATCTTTTTTACCCTTTCTTTTATTGTTTTGAATGAAGTTGGTTGTCCATTAGGAAGAAAACATAGGTATTTTTGTATTCTTGATTTAAATGGACGATAGTGAAACTGTTCACACAATTTAACATTTTTTATGTGCTCCTTTCATATGGGGACAGTGCACTCAAGTAAGTGACTGTGGTCCCATAAATGAATAATTCATTTGATTACCTCATTCCTGTCCTTCCCTTTACAATTGTAATGGAGTTATAGAAGCTGAAATGTGACTTCTACCCAGTGGATTTAGTGCCTTTGAGTGAACTAACATATAAGTCATCTATAAAGTATTTTTGGTTTATCTGTTTGAATGAAGGGATTTTTTAAAAAAGGAGGAACTAAAATAACCTTTTTTTTTGAGATATTGGGAGATGAAACTCAGAAACACTGAAGGTCTTCAGATACATTACAGAGACAATATCAATAACAGAAACCCCACAGCCTCCCTTTGTTTCCCATTAAATGTTCTTATTTTTGGAGCACTTTTCTTCCCGTTACAGCAGCAGCATATAACTTAGGATAAGTTTTTCCCTGAGGTCTGAGAACTGAAGCTTTAGGAAGGTTTTCAGGCACCAAACCCTCAAAACTGCTCTCCTAGAGAGGGTGAGTGATCACTGGATTAAGAGCAAGGCAGGAACTGGAGGACAGGGGGATCATGTAGAAGAGGTTTTTTAAATCTTTTTAGTTGGGGACTCAATTTGCTTAGTTAAAATGCTTTCTTTCTTGATAGTTTCCTTTCCTCCTTTGCCACTAACCTCTTCTCTCTTCCATACCTCTCTGTTCCATGGTCTACTATGTTGACCATGTTCGTACACACACACACACACACACACACACACACACCCTGGTGGAAGACATGGGCCAGCTGAGTATTGCAATGGACACTGTTGTGACTGGAACCCAGTACAGAATGATAATGGGTAATGAGGTTAAGGATCCTACCTGAAGAATCTTTCTCTCATAGGGCAGGGGTTGGCAAACTACAGTCCACTGGCTAAAACTTGCCCTATCTTTTTTTTTTTCTTTCTTTCTTTTCTTCCCCCCCCCCTTTTTTAAACAAAGGCTAATTGGAATACAGTTATCCCCCGTTTATTTGCTTATTGTCTCTGGTTGCTTTCAGGATACAGTGGATGGCAGATTTGAGTAATGGTGACAGAGACCATACGGCCTGCCAAGCCTGAAATATTTATTATCTGGCCCATTATGGAAAACATTTGCTGGCCCCTGCTAAATGCCAAAACATTATTTCAGAAAGGGTGGTCCCAGACCAGCAGATCCAGCATCATCTAGAAAGTTAATAGAATGCAAATTCTCCAACCCCATCTCTAATGTAAGGAATAAAAGTATCTGAGGGTAGGTAGGGCCCACAATCTGTCTTCTAACAAACCCTTTGGGTAATTGGGATGCACTCTTAAGACTCTCCTGGGTCAGAGCCTTTCAATCAGATGGTGTTAATGGGTTGCAGGTGTGGCAAAGAGATTGGTCTATAGGCCATGGTTGGCATCATGTAGGACCATGTAGGACAGGATCACAATCTGGGGCAGAGCATAATTCAAATTGTGTTTTAGAAATTCATTGGAGCTAAGCAGATAGATAATGATTTCCATACAGAATGGATTTCCTATCAATCTCAGTGGTTATTTTGTAGTAACAACAAAAAAAGAGAACATTTTGATAATACTTTATAGTTTACAAAGTATTCCAGAGTAATCTCAAAAGGCATTTCCAGATTGAAAGTGTTACCTTAAGATGCATAAAACCTTGGGTTAGAAGGCACATATCTACATGTATTGTGTTTGTGTATATTTAACACCTTTTCTTTAAGAAAAAGAACTATCTTTAAGGTAGACTCAGTAAAGGGATATACACATTTATTTTTAAAATATCCTTGGGGCGCCCGGGTGGCTCAGTGGGTTAAAGCCTCTGCCTTCGGCTCAGGTCATGATTCCAGGGTCCTGGGATCGAGCCCCGCATCGGGCTTTCTGCTCAGCAGGGAGCCTGCTTCCGTTCCTCTCTCTCTGCCTGCCTCTCTGCCTACTTGTGATCCCTGTCTGTCAAATATATAAATAAAATCTTTAAAAAATATATCCTTAATGCCAACCTGTTATACCAAGCTTTAAACAAATATCATATGATATGAATATCCAGACTGGATAAATTGGCCCAGGAGATCATTTTGAAGATACTCAGTAAGTGACTTATTTGAAATATTAATCTCCCAGATTGCACCTAAATAAGAGTCTAGTGACAACAATCCATTTCAAGTCATGTTTTTAGAACATTTCTCTTGCTCTCAGCAAGGCATGCCTTTAGGCTAACCCGTTCATAACTGGCAAGTGCATGCTTGAATGTCAACTAGCAAGTAATAAACTTGGGCCCATCCATCATAAAGATAAAGAATGTTGACTTTTAGTGGTTTGTAGACTAGGGCCAAAACAGAACATTGGCCTTGGGAATTGGGCCTGTAGCCTATTGACGCTAGGTCTTCAGATTCCTTTCTACAAATTTCTGTCCTGGAATTTAGGCTGATTCTAGGGTCCCTAGAACTATGTCAGATCAGTTGGGTCCAGGATGCTTTGAAAATTCCCTGTGGTTTTTGTCTATCTAGGGATTTCCGCCATGCTCAGAGTCTTGCCCCATGGGTTGCTATCGGTCCAGTTTGGCCTCAGACAATATTTGGACTGGCATGCCCTGCTAATACTGTCCTTGCCCACCAAATACACACATATACACACATGTCACAGAAGCACTTGGAGATTTAGACGCCCCCCCAAACCTGGGGGATACGAGATAGTGATGCAAGCCCTCCGTGGGATAAATCAATCAGACCCACTTTGAATCATTGCATGGTTAAGCCAAGATCACAAATATCACAGAGGGGGCGCAAAACCCTTCCCATGACTGTAAGGGGCTGTGTGCATGCGTGCCTGCCTCAGATGGCATGCACCTTATTGGGCCTAGGTATATGCACTACCAGAGAGGTCTGCCATAGAGAGGCAGAAAGAGGCCTACACTGGTCCTATGTAGGCATTTCCAGGCTCCTGGGTATGCAGGATGTGGTCTGAAAGAGGAGATGGGAGCTCTGGGTGGGCCTGTTCTCTGGACCTAGACTTCTTGCTTCATGGGAAACATGAGGAAGCTAGAAGAAGACTAGAGTAGACACCTTGAAGTGGGGCATCTGGACAGAGGGCCAGGTTGACCAAGTCTGAAAGTGGCTCTAGATAGACCTTCACAACCTTCTCATATTGACATTGGTGGCCATATAATACTTTGTTAGGGGAGGCATTGTTGTATATGTGACATCCTCACTGGCCTTTACCCACTAGATGCCAGTAGCATCCCAACTGTGCCACCAAAAATGTCTCCAGACAACTTCTGGCACATTTGGCCAAAAGTCTCTGGAGAACAGAATCATCCCTGGTTGAGGACCACTGTTCCACACCAAATACCACTTAGTCCCAGCATTGTGGGTCTTCCTCGATCAACTCAAAACCAGATCCTCCTTCACTAGGCTTTTAAAACAAGAATGAAATGCGAAGTGAGGCAGATCCTTTACAATACATCCTATGTTATCCGTGTGGGGAATGGTGGTGGTTCCTAGCCTTGTGAGATTTGCTCACAATCACATTGGGAGCTAAAGTCAGAAATCTCTGTCCTCAAATTTTATCAGCCTGATATAAGGACCAAATCCATAAGGCAGATGGCTGCTATTTCAGAATCAAACATCCAAGAAAAACTCATCTCTTGCACTGTTTCTATCAAATGCATACAATGAAACTACAGACTTTGATTCCATTAACTCAGAGGAAAATCTATTTGGTGCTATAAATCCAAAGTTGAGAACAGAATGCAAATGTCCAGAGTAGACATGCTCCCCACCAAAATACATCAAGAATAATGGATATTACATTTCACTTCCAATGTCAACGTGTGTGTGAATCTCATAGACTAGGGTCTACTTGAAATTATGTTTCAATCATTCCCCCAAATAAGAATATAAAAGTAATTAACAGGTTACTTGCTTATTCCAAACCATCCAAATTTATGTTGTTGAGTTTTTCTTCTCCTTTTTGTTTTATTTTCCTGTGTGTGGGGGGGGCATGCATATTAAAGAAGAAATTTTGTTCCAGTTAGGCAGGAAAATATAGGAAATTATATAGAGCAATAGTCAGCCTGTGGGCCGAATCCAGCCAGTTTCTGCTTTCTAAATAAATAAATTTCTAAATAAATAAAGTTTAAGCTTGCTTGCTTATTTATTTATTTATTTATTTATCTGAGAGAGAGAGAGAGAGAGAGCAAGCACGAGCAGCAGTAGGCAGAGGGAGATGTAGGTCTCCATTGAGTAAGGAGCCCGAAGCGGAACTCGATCCCAGACCCTGGAATCATGACCCAAGCATAAGGCAGACGCTTAGTTAACCGAGGCAACCAGGCACCCTTAAGCTCATTTATTTGCATATTTTTAATAACGGCTTTCATAGTACAATAGCCAACCTGAGTAGTTGCAACCAACTGCGACTCTATGGTCTGCAAAGTTGGAAATACTGATCTGCCTTTTACATGAAATACTTTTTGACCTCTAATACAGGAGATGCAGGCATGTGGGGTGTCTCTCTCTCTCTCTCTCTCTCTTTAAAGATTTTATTTATTTATTTGACAGAGAGAGAGATCACAGTAGACAGAGAGGCAGGCAGATAGAGAGGGAGAAGCAGGCTCCCCACTGAGCAAAGAGCCTCATGCAGGGCCTGATCTCAGGACTCCGAGATCATGACCTGAGCCAAAGGCAGAGGCTTAACCCACTGAGCCACCCAGGGGCCCCTCTCTTTCTGTTATTTTTTAGAGATTTTTAAAATTTATTTGGGATAGAAAGAGAGCACGAGTGGGGGGCAGAGGGAGAGGGAGAAGCAGGCTCCCCACTGATCAAGGAGCCTGATGTGGGGCTCAATCCCAGGACCCAGGGATCATGACCTGAGCTGAAGGCAGACACTTAACCCACTGAGCCACCCAGAGGCCCTTGTGGGGTGTCCCTTAAGAAAGCTTCCAAATATTTAAATGCATGATTAAGTTGCCTTAAGTTTCAGTCCCTTTTTATGACTGTACACTTAAGTTCATATTTTGTGTTGATGAGGATTTTAATAGCTATTTCCTATAATTTTCTGGACATGCCATAATGCAAGTGATTTAATTTCTCTTTCAGCCTGATGTGGCTATTTCAACCACTGGTTGATGGGGGAGGATGTCTTTCCCAATGAATAAATATAGGTTCTTTTTACCCTAGATGGTTGGCACAGAGAGGTCTTGGTTAAACTTATTGATAAAAGTATCTCAAATCCAATTATACCTCCTTAAATGACTAAACAATGTATTAAATGTTGGAATGGACTTTGGAATAAGCAATTTTCTTTCTCTCTTTTTCTTAAAAGCTTTCCTAATATTTGGACACTGCTCATATTTTCTGCTTAGTACAAGAAATACTTTCAGCTGGGTTCTTTGGTGTTGCTCATGTGGAAGGATGGCAGGCGGCTATTTTGAGGACTACCATTTGTCATTAAGATGATCGCCCTGTTATTTGATGGCATTTTTATATTCTGATTTTTCCTTTCTGGTTCAGGGAGTGTCAGGGATAGAATTCCATTATGACGCCTTTGTGCACTTGTCTTTTTCTCCAGTCGTCTACAATAGTTGTGAGTCGTGCTTGAGAAGATTAAAGAACCATTGAAAACGCTTAAGAATTAAAAAAAAAATCTTAGGGCCCCAGTCTTCCTTATAATAAATATTATATAATACTTATATGTCACAGACCTATGGCTCTAGTGTACTTACAATATATATCTATATAGATATATATATGTATATACATATATAACACTATCGGTACTATAATATGTAATAAAATATTAAGAAGTCTTACTATATGTGTGTGTGGAAGTGTGTGTAAACCCTATGTTTGTAGGTATATGAAGGTATGTGCCTATCATACAATGTGTGAGAAACAATAATCTACGAACAAAGTTGGGGGTGGGACCTTGAAGCAGGAAATTGCCTGTCAAGGTCAAATGTTCCTTGATGGAACTGAACTTGTTTATATTGACCTTGTTATCTTTGTGCTGCTTAGAAAATGCTGATTATGTAAAAAGAAAACATTCTTTACTCTGTTGGCTTTTTTTTTTTAAGATTTTATTTTATTTATTTGACAGACGGAGAACACAAGTAGGCAGAGAGGCAGGCAGAGAGAGAGGAGGAAGCAGGTTCCCTGCTGAGCAGAGAGCCTGATGCGGGGCTCGATCCCAGGACCCTGAGATCATGACCCGAGCTGAAGGCAGAGGCTTAACCCACTGAGCCACCCAGGTGCCCACTCTGTTGGCTTTTAACTTTTGGAACCAGATTCCTTCTTTCCTTCTACATTTTATTCTTTACCGGGTTTTCTCTTTGGCTCACTCCCCGAGGTGTTGCCTCCAAACCTTAAGCGTTCCTTCTCCACGGTTTTGGTGGCATCTCCAAATCCTGCCTTCGAGGCAGCATTCTTATCTCCTGGTTGGAGATGACAGGACTCAGGGCTCCCCACAAACACAACGTCTTTAGTTCTTAATTCCTTCTTTCTACTGCCTTTTCCTTGCTAAATCACAGCTAGGTGTCCTAGGGTCATAAGGAGAGCAGCTCCATCAGCCCAAACTCACCCCCTGTGATGGAAACCTCCTTAAACACAAGCTGGTGTAGATACCATCCTTGTCACCCTTCTAGAGGAAGCACCTTCCTCAGACTTCTAGTCTACCTTCCTCACCTTGTTCGTTTACCCCCTCCCCAGCTGCCAGACTGTGAGCAGCCTATGCAGAAGAACTATGTCTTAATTATCTTCCTAGTCCCCAGAGGAGCGTCTCTGGACATAGTCAGTGACAAATGATTATTTATTGAGTGAAAAAGATGATAAAAAATTCATTTTAAGCAGTTTCTATCAGAAAGAGAGTTTAAGTAAACAATGGATTCTGTTTCATGCCGCTTGAACTGACCCAATTTCTGATACTTACAATTAAAGGAGGTCATGGATTTCATAGCTGGGGAGGAAACTGAAGTCATACACAGTCCAGTCATCTCAGTTGACTGTTGAGAAGCATGAGCCTCAGAGAGGAAAGGAGAAATAAACAATTACAGGGCACCCGCTCTATGTCGGGCAGTGCTTGGCAATGTGTAATCTTCATGGTAACCCCTTGCACACTCACTATTCATTCTAAGAAATAGGAGCGTGCTGTGAGAAGTCATGGCATGACGGGCTTCAATGGACAGGCTCAAGTTCACAGATCCAGAGCAGAGCTGGCTCTGCCGAGCTTTGAAGCCACGGTCACTTCCTCACACCCTTTCAAGGCAGCCCCTGAGTACTATAATTTTGCATTGCCTGATATTAACTGAAAATCACATAATAGATAACTGACAAGAAATACAGAGAGAGGGAGAGAAATATGTTACAAGATATTAGAAAGAAACCATCAGCCTTATCTAGAATTGAAGAAATCTGATAGGGCAAAAAGATCTGCTTCCACAACAAATAAATGATATTAATCCACTACCACCACCACAACAGGTTGGAGAGGATTCAGAGAGGGACATAAAGGACATATTTTCCAAATACAACCCGTGGGACCTGGACAGCATCCTGAGTCATGAACCAACTGTAAAAGGGAAAAAAACAACAACAACATTGAGAGCCCTGGAGAAATTGAACATGAATGAATATAAGATGATATGAAGGACTATTGTGAATTCTTTTTGATTAGAAAACTACTATTTTGATTATGTTTTAAAAATCCTGGTGTGTTAGAGATTCATACATAATCAAGGGTGAAGAAATATGATATCTGGGATTTATTTAAAATATTCCAGATGAATTCATATACTATTTACTTAATTAAAGGCATGTGTTTAAATAAAAACTGTAATTCCCAGAATCATTAATTTGGTCTGGCTGTCAGGGAAGAAAACAGTTCTCCTCTGGACTCAAATTCCTCATATACATTTAGGAAGACTCCATGTTAAAACAAAACCAAATTTCTCTAAAATCAGAGTGTATGCAGAATGATAAGCTCAGGTAGAATTGAAACAGTCCACTCTTCCTCTAGGAACAGGCAATCACAGTGGGAATAGGATGGTTCATGCTCCTTGAAGACCCTCCAAGGTCATCTGACATGTCCAACTTGGAGGCATCTCTTCAAACCAAAGCAAGGACGTCTCTATCTTAGGGTCCTTGGGGTTAGAAGCTCTGAAGTGAGCAAAACGCATGGGCAAAATAACAGTTATTTTCAAGGATTTTTGAAAAGCCGAGGAATGGGTGAATGCATAGCTCATTTACATAGGTGTGCTTGCCGCCCCCTAAGAAACCCCATCTTCCTCTTGATAATTCTTTCAAAGAGTACTCCAGAAGAAAGAAAAGAAAGGGCTCAATTCCTGCTGGCCTCTGCCCATAAAAGTCCTCTAGCTTCCCAGCTCTGTGTTAAAATGTATGGAGAGGCAAGAATTGAGGGAAGGGAGATAAGACCTCCATGGTTTGAGGGGAGTCTAGAACTTTCTGCGTCAGGGTGAAGAAAGGGAAGCCCCAATTTCTGCACCAAGAACAATCTTTTAGAGCTCTAAATACCGGCACATCTCTCCCTATAGTGTACACACAAAATACCCTGGAGATTTTGTCAAAATGTAGATTCTGATTCAGCTGGCTGGTCCAGTGGAGGGGGAGTATGGGGAGGGCGCCAAGATTCTGCATTTCTGATAAGCTCCCAGAAGATGTGCTACGGCTGCTGGTTGTCCACAGACCACACTTTGAGTAGTGATCACGTGACTACTTTTAGAGGTGGCATAGAATTTTCTCGTTTATCTTTTTCTAGGGTCAGATCTTTATTATGTAGCATTTGTGAAAAATAATCTGTTACCCCATCTGAGTGCTGTCAGAGAGTGAGTCTAATGAAGACTTAGTTTTAAATAAATGGTGACCATTTACAACCCTATAAATTATAAACCTTCAGAAAGGATTGGAGGAGGAAGCAGTGAATAGGGACCGGGGACAAACATTTCCTTTGTTCTGGGCTTTTTTTCCCATATATTTTTCTCATTTAAGCCTTACAAAACCCCTCTGAGGTGATTGTTATTGTCCCCATTTTATAATAATAAGAAACTGAATGACAAGCTTAAAACCATCCAAAGCAAAATGTGGGAAATTCTACAAGAAAAAATGACCTAGTTTCTTAAAAAATAAATGGCATATAAAAAGGAGGAGGGGCAGGAGCTGTCTCAGATGAAAAGAGACTGGAGAGACATACCAAGCAAATGCAGTATCAGAATCTTGCCTGGGACCTGATTTAGCCAAAAAACCTCCCATCAACAGCATTTTTGAGACATTCAGTATAAAACAGGTCATGATGGATTATGTGTTAAGGAATTGTTACTGATTTTGTGAGGTGTGGTAATGTTACTGCAATTATGCTATAAAACAGAGTTCTTATCAGTCAGAGACTGACTGGTGAAATTATATCCTGCCTGGATTTGTTTTAAAATATTACAGCAGGAAAAAAAAAAGGTGGGAAAAAGTGGGGGTGGGTTGGGGTAGGAATCAAAGAAATTAGAATGAGGCAGTGTGGTAAATATTATTTTTTAGAACGTTTTTGGAGATAATTTTAGATTTATAGAAAAGTTGGGCTATTTTTAGCACAAGGGGTCTGACTGTATATCACCTGACTTCCACTAATGTTTACATCTTCTATAACCATGGCACCATGATCAAGCCTGGAAGTTGATATTGATAGACCACTGGTAACTGATGTAGAGACTTTATTATAATTTCTCCTCTTCCTCCTAGCCTCTGCCAACTCATGTTCTTTTTCTACTGCAGGTTTCACCTGCAAGTCCCCAAGTGCATTTAATTGTCATGTCTCCTTAGTCTCCTTGAATCTAAAGCAGTCCCTCAGTCTGTCCTGTCTTTCATGCCCTTGACACTTGGGAAGAGTGCTGATGAGGTATTTTGTAGAATGTTTTTCAATTTAGGTTTGCCTGATGTTTCCTCATGATTAGATTGATGTTATGTTGATAGTGACTGAAGCTGGGTGACATATATACCTACATTTTAATTATACTGTTCTCTCTCCTTTTGGGCATGTTTGAAAGTTTCTATAGAAGTAACTTTTTTTTTTAACAAAGGAGAATAAGGTTACATAACTTCTTTACCTTAATTTAGTTATTAGATGATCAGTTCTGGGATTAGAACCCAGATTAATTTGATTCAAAAAAAAATCTGTGACTTTTACATGACAAAGAGTCTGATACAAAATAAATGATGTTTAGTGGTCAAGGTTGTGTTCATGGGTGAGCCCTGTGAAACATGTTTTACTGCTCTGAAAATAATTAATGAAGTCCCAGTTAATGGGTACATACCAATAATGGATGTATTAGGTCAAGACTGAATTGTCTTACAGGATGCCTCATTATGTATGAGAAACTAAAACCCAAAGACGTTAGCTAAAGTAAATATTGACTATATGGTAAAAGGGTGGGACATAGAATTCAAAATCAGGAGAATAGCAGACTTCCCCGGGACAAGAATTGGGAAAAACAAAACCATAGACACTTTATATGGATCTCTCTATTTATCTGTCTGTTTCTCTGGAGACACATGAAATGGATGATTTTCTGCTTCTCTTTGTGTGTCTGCTTCATTATCTTGCTTCTCTGGGTAATCATTCTTCATTTTATGTGCTCATAAAATAGTAGATGTCTGCTTCATCTTGAGTCCATAGGACCTTAGATATAGGGATTGTTACCAAGAGATTTTCAACTTCTAGGCTTCTTCATTCAAAATCCTCATTCATGTAATCCAGTTTCCCCCATCTTATGGGTTAAATGACCATGCTAGTTCAATGAGCTGTGGCCAGTGAGAGGTGGGGACTTATGGTACCCACGGTAACAGGAACCTGCTGAAATGCTATGGCTAAATATGAGATCAGGGGATGGTGAGGCCAGGCTAACGTAAGAAGAAACAAGAAAAATAACACTTCATTCCATGGAATCGGCCATTGATGAACTTTGTCCACTTTTTCTTGATTCTAAACTCTCAGAAGTTGTAAGTGCTGATTCCTGATTTTCACTGTTGCAGAAGGAAAAAATTATCTATTAACCCTAGCTGATACGAGTTTCTTGAAAGTCCATGATTTTCTATCAAATAACGGGCATAGTACTGAATTCTTTGGGTAGGATGGCACCATACTTATCCTTGAGGAGATCAGAAGCTAGAAGAGATAGATGAATGATTTAAAAATGACAATACCAGGGGCGCCTGGGTGGCTTAGCTGGTTGAGCATCCAACTCTTGGTTCCAGCTCAGGTCATGATCTTGGCATTGTGGGATTGAGCCCCCTGCTGGGCTCCATGCTCAGTGCAGTCTGCTTAGGATTCTCACCTTCTCCTTCTGCCCCTTCCCACCCCGTGCTCTCTTTCTCTCTCAAAATAAAATAAATAAAAATGATGATCCCATGTGATTAATGTGGCAGTGGAAGTATATATAAGATTCATAGGTATAACATAAAAGGAATTAGTTAACCATGTCTGTAGAGGGTAGGATAAGGAAGGCTTCAGAAAGGGGACATCTGAGCTGGCATCTGAAGGCTAAGTTTGGAGGTGAAACACTTTTCTAAGATGACTCTTCTTGTAAGATCAGCTCTCAGTCCACCATCTTGAATATGTAAGGAAAACCAAGACATAAACCTCCTCCTCTGCAGGAGCAGTGGGCTCAGTTACTGGCCCTCCTGAATAAGCTGTATTAGCTTTTAAGTACTAAAATATGGATATTCAGGGGCGCCTGGGTGGCTCAGTGGGTTAAAGCCTCTGCCTTCGGCTCAGGTCATGATCCCAGGGTCCTGGGATCGAGCCCTGCATTGGGCTCTCTGCTCAGCGGGGAGCCTGCTTCCTCCTCTCTCTCTGCCTGCCTCTCTGCCTCCTTGTGATCTGTCAAATAAAATCTTAAAAAAATATATAGATATTCATATGTGTTCTGCTTTCCTGATTGCTGTTGAATGTGAAGCTTCTCTCCTTGACTTCTTAGAAACAGTGTCTTCAGCCACAAGGCCCTCTTGAAGGGCATCAGTGTTGTACAGTTTAAGGCCATTGTGAATAGGTTATCTGAACAATTCCTAGCGGAGTGGTGGCAGCGGAGTTGAAGAAGACTGGTGATCTGATGTCTCTCTTGCGTGCATTGTGAAATTTAAATGTGTACAGTAGGAAGAGCTCTTTAACAATTAGGTAGTTTCACCAACTATTCTGGTCTTAGAAAAGCAGTCACAAGAAGAGAACCAGGTATGAAAAAGTGAAATGAGTGTATCTGAGCTGGTGAATTCTAAGAACCAGAACGGTTGGCATGAATCTTTCATTATGTCTCAAAGCACCCATTTTAATCACAAAGTTGTTGAGTTTCAGGGTGGAGGATGGATTTGGTGACTTACCAGGAGGGTTGGGTGGAGAAGATGCATGTATGTAACCAGATGTCACAACATTTAGAATAACCATATGGGTAAAACAGCTGGATTTATTATAGAACAATGTAATGGTCATACTTCTTTCTCTGGAACATGCACAAGCAATGTCAGAAAATGCAAAACAAATTAAATCAAAATTTAAAATGGGCCTGGTTATTTACTATCCTAGGATCCATTGGCCATCTGGAACATACAATAAAAGGAAATCCATTAGAAGGAAACTTCTGAAACATTCGAACTCTGTAGGTTGGCTTTGGAAAGCTTAAAAGAAGAGGACAGCAGAACCAGTTCCTACTTGGACTGGAGTTTGTTTATTTTGCTTGTTTGAAATCAGAGCCAAAGGCCCTAATGGTTTTGACTAGCTGTACATGTTTGTTTCTGTACTTTTGAGCTGGGCCAGTTTCTGCAGATGAGACTTTGCAGATAACACGAGACTTTCCCTCTGGTTTTAAGGACCGCCAACATTTCTGGGAAATCATTCCTGAAATTATATCTTCTCCAAGAAGCTGTCTGTGCGTCATGAGAAGAAAAAGCATAATTTCATGTATTGCCATTGACAGAGAAGGTGGAATCATTGTGCTATGGAGTGGAAAAGACCCCTGAACTGTGGGCAAAAGAGTAACCCTTACTCTCAAAACAGCCTGTGCTCTACTTGGGGGCACAGGTATCTACCCCAATCCCTTGACATCCCCAAGGGAAAGAGGGAGAGAAGGGCGAGATAGGAAACCCAGCAGTATAGCAATATTATACCTGGGAGCATCAGCATCAGGAAGAGTGCCCTTTTCCATCTCCTCCTGGGGACATAGTTGAGAACAGACAGTGTTCCCCACCTGAGAGCAGACAACTCCAGCTGGAGGCCTGCGCACGCATTTCATCCCCTCGGTGTGCTCAGCACTGAGGGGCCTTTAGGACTTAGGGCTCTGGCCAGACCCTTGCCTGTGAGGGTGGAAGGGCATCCAAGGTGTCTCTGCTAGGCAGTGCTAGAGCTGGGATTACAAATCCAGATGAAAGTTATGGTCTATTGGAACAAAGATATTTTAGTTTAAAAGCTAGAGGATCAATTTTTAAATTCAATGGAAATAATGGCTTCCAATGAGAAGGACCAGAGACCATAACCTGAGGGCTCTATAGTTTTATATGGCTTACAATCCGAACCTGGGTCTATAGCACCTGGAATCCCTACTAGCTGCCGCCCTGATGGATGTTCCAAAGAAATGTGTATGTAGAAGTATAGCCTTTTCTGTTTAACATTTTAAAATTGAACCTTGGACTTAAGAGTTTTTATCGGCCACTTGTCCCAAACAGCTGTGTCTCTAGACATGCATTCTATTGCTGGAAATTCCTTTCTGGTTCTCTTCTGCCCTGTGCACTCTTTACTTAGCCTTCAGGAGACATTTCAAATAGTAGGTACTCCGAGAACCCTCCAGTCACACCTCAGTTTGCAAGGTGGCGCCTGGAGCTGTCCCTTCTCTATGTGCCTCCCTCTACAAATAGACAATGAGCTTCTTCAGGGAAAAGATCAGCTTAGACTCCCAAATAATAATGAGGATAGAGAATAGTTATTGAGCCCTTACTACAAGATACATACTGTCCCGAGATGGTTACACTACTTCGTTTAACTTTCTCGAGCATTTTATTGTCCCTAGTTTGCAAAGGAGTCATGAAGCACAGGGAGGTTAAGTAACTTGCCAGAGGCCACAGAGCCAGGAGCTGGCTAAAGTAGGTTCCCGACCACTGGGAGTGTCCATCCTGACTTACAAGTCTGGCTCGTTTGTTTCTTTGTTTCTTTGTTAGTTTAGATTTTATTTTTAAGTAATTTCTACACTCAATGTGGGTCTTGAACCCACAACCCTGAGATCAAGAGTCCCATGTCCACTGACTGAGCCAGCCAGGCTCCCCGCACCCCACCCCCAGCCACCCCCACCCCCCCACCCCCGGCCACCAAGTCCAGCTCTTAATCTTACTGGGACTTCCTCACCTGGGACCCACACATCCCTGAGTCCAAGAATAGAATTCAGGGGGATCCTTATACGGGGATGGGAAATACATCCCTTCTTTTGGTAATTTTTAGCTGCATTGTAGCACTTCCTGTGATTGTGAACGAGGGCGACGGGCCGCAGCGACGTCTGTGGCATCTGTGCCGTTGTCGCTAGCAGACACCGCAGACATTTTCTTAGGGCGTGATAGTTGTGGCTGCTCTCTTGAAATGTTGTTTATATTCTTCACTCCCTGGTAATCACAGTAGTCGTTATACCTACCACTACACGTTGTTGTTTAAAGCATTCACAAAACATAAACCATAAGTTCGTTTTAAAAATGTTAACTCTTTCAATAAATTGATTTTTTGGTAATCCATGTTTTTAAAAATTTTACGCATTTAAAACATCATTCTGAATGAAGTACTGATACATGTTATAGCATTATGGTTTGTTTGTTTTTTTTGAGAGATTGAAGGAGAGAGCGAGAGAGAGAGTGGGTGCACATGCGCACATGGGGGGGTGGGGGGAGAGGCAGAGGGAGAGAGAGAGAAAATCTTACGCAGGCTCCATGTTTAACTGGGAAGCCCAATGTGGGGCTCAATCTCACGACCCTGAGACCAGGACCCTGAGATCATAACCTGAGCTGAAATCAAGAGTCAGACTCCTAACTGACTGATCTACCCAGGTGCCCCTGCTATAGCACTGTATTTAAAAAAAAAAAAAAAAAAAAAAAAGTACCTAATTGTAGAGGACCACATATTGAGTGATTCCATTTCTATGAGAAATCTGGAAGAGACAGATCTGTAGAGACAGAAAGCAAATTAGTGGTGGCCAGGGACTGGGGGGAAGGGGAGCTAAGTAGTAGCTACTAAATGAGTAGGCACTTTCTTTTTAGGGTGAAGAAAAATGTTCTAGCATTAGATTCCAGTGATGATTGTACAACTTTATAATAATACTAAAAAAAAAAAAGCTATTGAATTTACACATTCAGTGTATAAATTTTATGGCATGGAAATTATATCTCAATCAAAGTGTTTAAAAAAACAGTGTTCTGAGAAGGGTCTTGTAGGCTTCCCCAGGCTGCTCATGGGTCCATCAGCACAAACACAAAGCTTAGAATCTCATTCTTGATAAATACACAGAAAGCTTCTGATTTGAATGGGAAAAAAAATGGAAACGGCGAAGTATTGTGAGTTTAAGGAACTAAATTTAGATCATGAAATAAAGTAATAGGGAACTGCCAGGATGAAATGTGAGTATCAGGGAAAATTTTTCTGGGTCACTTTCAGAGGATTATAGGAACAAAACAAGGGGCTTGGAGGTCAACATTTGATCCATTGCTCCTTTTTCTGGGGTATCATATTTATCTTTCATTTTTTCAGTGAAGTCCCTGGTCTCAGGAAACCCCAGAACAGGAAACAGTAGCAGCAACTTGCTTTCATTTTCTGCTCCCCTCGACCCCACAAAGATGCCTTTGTGATGAGTGCAGACAATTCTTCTTCTGCCCCTTTTGTGGAGCCATCATCTCTGCCCATAAAGAGCTCTCTTTTGTTGCCTCTCCCTTAGGATGGTTGGTGGTGAGACCTGAAGGAAAAATAGTTGTTTTTGGGGTGTCTTTGCTTTAGACATCTCTCCCTAGAAGTCTCCCCTCCCCCAGAAGGGGCCTTGCCTTTTCCACGAAGATTCTCTGATGACCAGGTCCAGCTCACCATGGTGTGAATGATGCCCTCCCCCCTCCCTCACTCTTCATGGGGACCCCACAGTTCAGCATCGGGGCTGGCACAGTTGGTGCCCTGCCTGGGCTCCACTGCAACTTTGGGGGACACCTTTTTGAAAAGTCTGAGTACAGTGGACACACAATATCACATGAGTTTCAAGTGTACAAGGCAGTGACATGACAAGTTTATACATTGTCCAACGGTAGCTAACACCTATCACCAGGTAACGCCATTACGGTGCCCTTGACTCGATTCCCTATGCTGTGCCTTTTATTCCTGTGATTTCCTCATCTCATAACTGGAAGCCTGTACCTCCCAGCCTCCTTCACCCATTTTGCCCAACTGGGAGACACTTTATTCATGCAGACAGCTTCTTATCTGAAGGACCTGCTACACTGTTGGGGTCTATTCAACGAGCCAGGGACAAGCTGCAGCCAATGATGGACAGGAGTTAGTGGGTAAATAACTTCAAGGGGATTTTTCTGGGGGTATACTCCCCGAAGGATTGAGCCCTAGTGCTACTTTCTTTATTACCTCCGTTCCCTGTCTCACTCCATTGGCCCCTCGCTTGTGCTTGTTGAAATCATCCCCCAAATAAACCTGTGGCACCCATGTTCTTATCTCAGGGTCTGACTTCGGGCAATCTTCCCTTGGGCGGGCATGCATGATGTATGGTTAAAGCAGATCTTTAAATACAATCCACAGCAGAGGGACCCGTCATGTGACATGCCCAGAGGCGAGCAGATCCACTGGGAGGCAGACTCCTCCTCGTTCCACCCCCCTCTGCCATTGCTCAGACATTTTCGGAGCTCTTCTTTTTGAACTGCCTTCAGTGCCCACGGAATATTGGATTCAGATTTCCAGAAATGTTCATGTGTTGAGTGAGCATTAGCAGAATTGTTTTAAAAGTCGGGTTATGTAAAATTGATTCACATAGGTGACAGAACTCTCTTTCCTCTCACTGATCAAAATTTCAAAGAGGGAATTCCAAGAATGTGTTAGCCAATTCACAAGAGCCATGAGGTGGGGACCATCTGAATGTCCCTCAAGTGATGAATGGATAAACAAATGTTGTCTGGCCATGTGATGAAATACCATTCAGTGCCCCCCCGCAAAAAAAAGAACACTGCTACGTGTTACAACATGGATGAACTTTGAAACCATTAAGTGAAAGCCATGAGACACAAAAGGCCACACACTGTATGATTCTCTTTATATGACACATCGAAAAGAGATAAGTCCTTAGAGAAAGAAAACAGACTGTGGTTGCCAGAGGGTGGGCGGAGATGGGAATGGGGAATGACTGCTTAATGGATGTGGAGTTTCCTTTTGGGGGCAATGAGAATGTCTTGGAACTCGATAGAAGTGGTGGGTGTGTAATACTGTGAATGTAGTAAATGCCACTGAATTGTCAACTTGGAACTGTAATGGTTAATTTAATGTTATGTGAATTTTACATCAATTCTAACAACAACAACAACAACAAAAAGCATGTACTAAGGTATGTATTAGTGAGATGTAATGTCCATCTATCCTTTTCCTGGAGGCAGGGATGCTATTCTAACTATTTGGTGGACTTAATGAGAACCAGCTCCGGTACTGGAGAGAAAGTCCGGAACAGGCCAGAGGGGCAGGACGTCTATGGTTGGATCAGAGTGGTTTGGGAAGCTGGGGCCTTGAAGGGGCACTCTGAGGCACTCTGTACCTCCCATGCCCCTTCACCCATTTTGCCCAATTGGGGCACACTTTCTATTCATGCAGACAGCTTCTTATCTGAAGGACCTGCTACACTGTTGGGGTTTAAAGGGTTTCTTGGCTGGAGCAGGGTGTTCCACATGGCTGTGCTCAGCCTGGATAAGCCAGGGATTCAAGGAGCCAGGGGCAGTCTGGGGGTACAGGGCAGTGGTGGCTCACCATCTGATAGGGGAGTGTCTCAAGATCTTGACAACTGGATAGTCCTTCTGGGCTATGCTGGTTAAGCTCTGCCCGCAAGGGGATGATTGGGAGACTGACCTCTGTGTTTGCTCAATGGGATCTCTGTCCAAGAACAATCCCTACTTCCAGCTCCATGGTCCAGAATGGGTTGGGGGGGCTAGCATGAGTGAGCCCACCAGCCTCTTACCTGGCAGCCCCCAGGCCCTGATGCCATTAGGACAGGTACTCTGGTACAGGATGCTCACCTCTTTTCCATTCCCCTCCCCTTCCTACAGGCTGGGAAAAATTCCATATTTTGGAATCCCATGGAAGCACAGATGGGAGGCTGGGCTCTCTACAGCCTTGCTATTAAAAAAGTGGTCTGGGATCAGCAACTTAGCTGTCACTGGGGAGCTTGTCCGAAATGAAGAAACCTGGAACCTACTCCACTCCTGCTGAATCAGGACCCTCGGGTAATTTCTATGCACATTAAAATTTCAGAAGCTGAACTTTAAGAAACAGTGTCTTGGGAAGCTCTCTTGCCTCAAAAATGTAGGTTTATGTCTCTCTCCCTTGCAGTTTTCTTACGGGCATCATTTGGAAAAACAAAATAAAACAAAACAAAACAGGTCACTGTGCAGAGCTTATCTGGACAAAACCAAATGTGCTTCATAGAAAGCCCATGATTTCTTTAAAGCCTCTTATTTCATCTTAGAAATTTCTATGAATTTTTCACTTTATTTCCTGGTATATTGATGTTAACCTTAACATAAAATTGTTTTATTTTTTACTTCCCAAATCTCTGAATGGAATTGAGGTTTCAGGAAGGTGCAATGTATTTTTATGCCCAATGACTTTGTATCTCCCAGAATCTTGTACACACCATAGACTAAAAAGATGTAAAGTGATTCAGGAAGTTTGTGAGTCCACAGGGAAACCATTTTAGGCTCCGAATATTTGGATAAACACAAGGAGGCAGAAATGTGATTGGAAGAGAAGACCTTTCTTTGGATTCTTCACTCTAGGTACTGACTACAGAATACAAATAAAAATTCATGTGAGGTCTTCAACTAAAGCAGGAGGGAATTAGGATAGCTCCAGGAAAGATTGCTGGACTCAGTGACTGTCTTAGGATGACTTCCCTTAAAGCAGAGCCTGAGACAAGGGTTGAGTGTATATAATTTATTGAGGAGGCTTCACAGGGAGTGCAGCAAGCAAGGCGGGGCTGAGAGCCCAGCAAAGATGTGGCCTTAGAGAAAGCCCAACCTTGGCTTGATTCACAGGAAGCTCTGGAGCATGAATGATACCCCAGAGTTATCTCACTTGAAGCAAGAGCACTGACATTTTGTTTCCCAGTGTCAGGCAGTCATTGGTGCATCTGGGCAGCATGGCATCTGTTCCTCTCAGGGCAGTTCTCTGGAGAAAGGGACCTTTTTTGTTAGCAGCAAATCCTGAGGGCAGCCCTGTCCAGAGATCTAGGTAGGCTACCATAGCCTACCATCCCTCATGGTATCTAACATTGACCTTCCCATCATTTGCTTTCACTTAGAGATCGCATCCTGTTTGAATATACGTCACTGTCATTTTCTTTTGTAAACGATTGCTGGGCATGACCACTAGGGACAGCCACTGGTTTCTGCTCTTTTGAGAATTTTGAAAACAAAATTCCCAAAGGCCCCTGGTGATTCCCACCCAATGCCTCACCCACTTGTCATCTCATTCAGGTGAAGTTCCTGGGGTGGCTCCCTTCCTTCCCACTTTTGATTTCTGTGTAGTCCTGCCCTAGCCACACCCATCAGTCCAGGGGAGCTTTTTCCTGAGCACAGAGGCCCGAGGAAATAACAAAAGAGCTGCCCTGGCCTTATCATTCTAGCTGATTATTTAAACAGCTGCCAGAGAACTGCAGCTGCCTTGGCAAGAGTCCAGGGTAAGGAAGGGAGTAAACCAACATCAGTGAGCACAGTCACTGCCGCCACCATGCAGGAAGGCACCCTTGAGTTTCAAGTGGCCTTTAGACATAGAGATTGCAATCATCTTGTAATCACCTTGAGTGACTGGTAGTTGGGGAAGGTGGCCTCCTTTTAGACTGTGCAAAATCTGGCAACGGCTTCAGGAATGCAAACCTTAATCAGGGTTCTTATGTCAAAATTATCTGGAAGCAGACACAGTGCTTCTCTTCTCTCGTTCACTTCTGTCCCAGCCTATTCCCCTCACTCTGTACCCTTTCTACTCCCCAGGCAGAGAATGCAGGTGCCGTGACTGGTGGGTTATGCTCCATGAGAGGAACCTGAAGTGGTCTAAGCAGAAGGGAGGATTCACTGTAAATATAAATTTAAATTTATATTTATATAAATTTTTATATAAATATAAATATGTATTTATATATTATATATATAAATATAAATATATTTATATATTATATATATAAAAATATAAATATATATATTTTTTATATAAATATAAAATTCACTGTAAATATAAATTCCTGGGAGTTTACGGTAAAATTTACTCCCAGTGCAACGATTTTATTTTTTACTGTTCCAAGAACTAACTCTAAGTGATAAATAGTATGTTTGTTATGTATGTAGTACATAGATGTCCCTTCTGGGAATCATAGGGAATTCTGGATTCTTTGCTATGTTGACTAATAACTAATAACACTTGGTTAGACCGTTCTTTTCCCACGGGGTCTTTCATGATTCCCGCTTCAGAATATATTTTGGGAAGTTTAGGATTTTGAGTCAGTCTGGGTTCTCCATAGAAACAGAACCAATGGGAGATAGATAGATACTATATGGAATTGGCTCATACAATTATGTTGTCCATGATCACCAGTTGGCAAACCCAGGAAAGCTGATGGTAAAGCTCCAGTCTGGGTGCCAGGGCCTGGCACCCAGGAGAGCCAGCAGTCCCATTGTGAGCCCAAGTCTCAAGGCAGGAGAAGAAAAATGTCCCAACTTGATGATAGTCAGGCACCCTCCTTGGCCTTATAGTCTACTCAGGCCCACCCATCTTGGGAGAGCAATCTTCTTTACTCAGTCTACCAGTTCAAATCTCAACCAGAAACACCCTGACAAACACATCCAGAACAATGTGGAACCCAATACCTGGACACCCCATGACCACATCAAGTTGACACGTGAAATTAACCATCACCGATCTATGACAATCTCCCCCAGGCTTTAGTATCCCGGGTTGGCTCCTAGTCAGCTCTGTCCTCCATAGACATGAAAATCCACCTCTGGGGGCCCTAGTTTGTTCCTCTGTGAAGTGAAAAAAATTGAAAGATGAAAAGAATAAAGTAATCTATCAGATTCCAACCATATGATTTAAAATTCTTTCACAAAATACCTAAAAAGGTACTCATGATCATCTTTGATCTTTCTTTGGGATTTAAGGGTTTGACCCTGCCTTATATTTGGATTTGTATGCATTTATATGTAAGAAGGCCTGGGATTATGATGGCAGAGAAAGAAAATTGCCTCTCAATAACTAATTTTAATCCAAGCAAAAGACTGTATTCCTAAACTTCTCTTAACTGTGAGTGGCCAAAAAATATATGCGGGAACTGGTAGGTGGGACTTCCGGAAAAATTCCATTAGAAGGATACAAACAGCCAGAGTAGACCCTACCTTCTATTCCCCTTCCTCCTGCTTCTTACCTGGAACAGATGTGTATTAGCAGGAGCTCCAGCAGCCATTTTGAACCACAAAGACATCTTGAGACTGAAAACCATACACTAAAGATGGCAGAGCAGGAAAATGGAAAGAACCTAGGTTTCATCTGACACCACAGAGCCTTCATACTAGCCGTGAATATCCACCTCTTTTGTATGTAGCCATGAATATCCAACATTCTTTTGTATGTTGGGGAAATGAACTGCCACTTTGTTTAAGTCACTATTACTTTGAAAGTCTTTAATAGAAGATGAATTTAAATTTGAACTGCTATCCGAGCAAGCCTAGCTTCTGATTTCCTCAAAATAGTATTTCTCAAACTTCAGCCTGTTTCAGAGATCTTGTTCAAACGCAGGATCCTGGGTGCACCCCCCAGAGTTTCTGACTAAGTAGGTCTGAAATAGAGTCAGATAATCTGCATATCTAACAAATTCCCAGATGAAGCTGTTGCTGCTGGCCCAGGGAATACACTTTGAGAACTACTGTCTCAGCATATCTCTAACCTATTTGGACAGAGGGAAAGAAATCTTTGCCTCTTGCAAAATGATGTCACACCTGAATTACAGGGTCAGTAAAATGATGTCTTATAAAACACATTTAAATTTTACTAATGAACTCATGATGAAGGGCACCTGGGTGGCTCAGTGGGTTAAGCGTCTGACTTCAGCTCAGGTCATGATCTCAGGGTCCTGGGATTGAGCCCCAGGGCCGGTTCCATGCTCAGTGGGGAGTCTGCTTGTCCCTCTCCCTCTTCTTCTGCCCCTCCCCTCCTCGTGCTCTCTTTCACTCTCTCAAATAAATAAATAAACTCTGAGAGAAAAAAAAAAAAAACAATAACAAAACTCTAATGAATGGCATCCTGGGAAGTTTTCATTTAAATGCATAGGAAATGCATGTTCTTGCTCCAGAGCAAAGCGTTGAGCAGCAGAGTTGACATTATTTGGCTTCTAAGTACATGGCCAAGAAATAGCAATATGGAATGTTGTGGGTGTTGCCATTTTAAATGTGTGGTCTTGCTGCTTTCTGTTCTCTCAAAGAAATATCTATCAATGTTTGTCATAGTCTCAAATGCTCTCTTTATTGGTATCAGGGGCTGGAGCATGTTTTTTTTCCTGCAGAGAGCTGAAGAAGATAAACAATCAGGCCCAATTTAACCCAGTGTTTTGGAAAAATCACCTCATGATGTCATTTAGCCTGAGGAAATGTCACTTTCCCAAGTCTCCTCAGGGCAGCACCCTGTCCCTTGTTTCCGGAAGGGAACAGTGTGCCTGAGGAGGTTTCCTTCTCCCACTGCTTGGGTTCTCCAGTGACAACTGGGAAACTCAGTAACCTGTGCAGAAATCTTCCAGAACAGCCTCCCGGGGTGGGAGTGCTGCCTGTTGGAGCCCAGAGCAGCCTGTTTCCCTGAGAATGGCTTCCCAAGCCCAGCATTACACCAGCATCAGTCATAGGCATCTCTCACGGTGATTGGGGCAGTCCTAGGCTTAAAGACTGTGTTGTTGCTGTTGTTTTAAGATTTTATTTATTTATCTGGCACAGAGAGAGAGATCACAAGTAGGCAGAGAGGCAGACAGAGAGAGAGGAGGAAGCAGGCTCCCTGCTGAGCAGAGGTCCTTATTCCAGGACCTTAATTAAGATCATAACCTGAGCCGAAGGCAGAGGCTTAACCCACTGAACCACCCAGGTGCCCCAGAACTGTGGTTTTTGTGTTCAGATTTTTAAGGAGAAAGAGAAGTGTAAGCTCAGGTGGATTCAGGTCTCAGCATTCCTGGTCTTTCCAGCCCATGTGCCCCTGGGCTGCCTCTTCAGAAGTTTCCCACAAGCATGGCTCCTTCCCTCCAGGCAGAAAAAATCCCACCCAGGTCTGAGCTCTGTGTATTGAACCTTTTGCTTCCACTCTTTTGCTCTCTGGCCAGTTGGCACAGACTAGGTGCTCAATAAAAGTTTGTGGAACAAATGGGTAGCCCATGTGCAGTGAGTATGAATCAGTTGTGGCTGCCTGAGGTAACTGATTTAACGTTTTTCTTCTTTTCTTCCTCTCTTCCTCTCATTTTTTAAAAAAGATTTTGTTTGTTTATTTGACAGACAGAGATCTCAAGTAGGTGGAGAGGCAGGCAGAGAGAGAGGAGGGGAAGCAGGCTCCCCGCTGAGCAGAGAGCCCGACTCGGGGCTCCATCCCAAGACCCTGGGACCATGACCTGAGCCGAAGGCAGAAGCTTTAACCCATTGAGCCACCCAGGTGCCCTTCCTCTCATTTTTCCTTCTTTTCTTCATGGAATACTATGGGAGCTCCAAGTCACTATTTTTTTAAGACATGATCACATACAGTGAGTAGACAAATCTTGGGTGGATTGTCACTTGAATGAAGAACATTTCTATCACCTCAGACTGTCCCACCGAACCCTTTTATAGTCACTTGCTTTCTACCTCAATCCCCAAAGAAAAATCTCTGTTCTCATCTCTGCCACTTATAGATTAGATTTCCTTGTCTGTGAACTTCATATAAATGTCTGACTTCTCTCCTAACATTTTTGTTAGCATTTTTGAGATTCAGATGGCCCCTTTCTTAATTTTCTTAGAAATCAAATTGTCTGACCTTGAGCCCCTGTGATATTGGGCTGCTGGACATTCATCTGTCAGTATAAGGGCCCTCTTGCCCAGCCTCAGCTACAAGGTCATGGCAAATCTGAAGTGGGGAGGAGGGGAGTTCTCAGGCACAGAAGCCTTTGGTGAGGGCCCTCCCTTCCTCTTTCTACATAGGTTGGCCCATTGTCTGAACCTGCCGCTTGCTTGCAAACTAAGATCAATGGGAACCCTACAATTCTGAGATGAGGAACCTCTGCTGAGGCCCAGGGCCTCTGTGCCTGGAGAATGTCTCCTAGGTGTCCTCACAGCTGTTGCTTGAAAGTTCTGCCCCACCTCAAGCCACCATCTTGGATCCTCAATAGTGGGGCTCTCCAGACCTCCACTTGTTTTCCAGTCTAGGGGAATCTCCTCTCTCTTCCTCTCCTTCCTGTTCTCCCAACCCCAAGAATCTGGCTCTGTGACCCCCTCCTCTTCCTTTTATAAAAGCCAGGAATGAAATTATTTTCTCCTAACAGCTTCTCTATAGCCTGGCCTGGGCCTGAGAAAAAGGAACACAAGGGCATCTCTGATGGGTACTCCTGGGAATAGTACCCCAGGACTTCACTTTAGCTGGTCTTTGACCTTCCAGAAAAATCTCCAGTCCACAAAAAACTGTTCACTTTGGTGAGTTATTAAAGTCACTCCCTTGTGAGCTATTTTAATTCCTGCTTCTTTATACTCACCTGTGGGGGAAAAAAAGCGGGGGGGTGATAACTTAACATATATCCTCCCTTTAAGCTAAATACCTGCCCAATCCACATCAGCATCAGAACTACAGAATGCTTTGTGAGGAAAATGCACAATGATGCTGACTGGGCTTACTTCAAAGTCAAGGCCGCAAAACTCAAATGGGTCTGGAATCCTTTAATACTTTCCAAGAGTGTTCAGTTTCTTGATTTCCAAAACAACTCCTCTGAATCTTTTTCTCTCTCCTCAGACTTCCTCCCCAATTCCCTCCCCAGCGCCACACACCATCCATCTCCACCCCCTCAGCCGATAACCTGCCTCAGATTCCTGTGAGAAAAAGGAAGCAGCCAACCACAGCTCTAACAACTTGCTATTTCCAAATCTGCAAGGCACTGGCACCCACTCCCTCGGCCTCCTCGCCTCCTACCGACATCTTCTGGATCTCTTGTCCTCTTCCTTTCCTTAAAAACTTGACTCCTGAAATTGAGTCTTTTTTCCTCCTGTATCACCAATTTCTCCCTCTTTAGAGGTCTAGTCTCTTCAGCACACTGTGTCTTAACAAATATGTTCTTCTGGAACAATGACATTTGCTCTCCAGAGCTGTTATAACAAAGTCCACTAATGGGGTGGCTTCAAACAACAGAAATTTATTCTCTGACAGTTCTGGAGGCCAGAATTCTGAAATCAAAGTGTTGGGAAGGCTGCCTCTCTCCAAAAGCTCTAGGGGAGGCTACTTCCTTGCCTCTTCCAGCTTCTGGCAGCCCCAGGTGCTCCTGGGCTCGTGGTAACATAACTCCAATCTCTGCCTCTGTCGTCACATAGCGTTCTCCCCTAGGGTGTGCCTGTCCTTGTCTCTTCTCCTTTCCTTATGTTTTATTTTTAAAAAGGTTAATTCCAGTATAGTTAACATACAGTATTATATTAGTTTCAGCTGTATAAGCAGTGATTTAACCATTCTCTACATTATTCAGTGCTCATCACACAAGTGCACTCTTCATCCCCTCCACCTGTTTCATCCATCGCCCCACCCATGACCCCTCCAGTAACCATCTATTGTTCCCTACAGTTAAGAGGCTGCTTTTTGGTTCGTCTTTTTTTCTCTGTTGGTTTGTCTTTTTTTTTTTCCCGCATATGAATGAAATCATATGGTATTTGTCTTTCTCTGACTAACCTATTTCACTTAACATTAGACTCTAACTGAATCCGTGTTGTTGCAAAGGGCAAGATTTCATTCTTTTTGATGGCTGAGTAATATTTCTGTGTGTGTGTGTACCACATCTTCTTTAGCCATTCATCTATCAATGGACACTTGGGTTGCTTCCATAATTTGGCTATTGTAAATAATGTTCCAAAAAACATAGGGGCACATATATCTTTTTGAATTTGTGTTTTCATATTCTTTGGGTAAATGCCGAATTATGGAATTACTGGATCATATGGTAATTCAATTTTTAATTTTTTGAGAAATCTCCATACTGTTTTCCAATACTGCACAAGGGCTCCTTCTTCTCTACATCCTCACCAGCACTTGTTGTTTCTTGTTTTTGATTTTAGCCATTCTGACAGGTGTGAGGTAATATTTCACTGTAGTTTTGATTTGCATTTCCCTGATAATTATTGATGTGCCTCTTTATTTTTTTAAGATTTTATTTATTTATTTGAGAGAGAGACAGTGAGAAAGAGCATGAGAGGGGAGAATGCCAGAGGGAGAAGCAGACTCCCTGTGAAGGTGGAAGCCAAATGTGGGACTTGATCCCGGGACTCTGAGATCATGACCTGAGCCGAAGGCAGTTGCTTGACTAACTGAGCCACCCAGGTGCCCTAATGTGCATCTTTTTATGCATCTGCTAGCCATCTGTAGGTCTTCTTTGGAGAAATGCATATACATACACGTTCTGCCCATTTTTTTTAAAGATTTAATTTATTTATTTGACAGAGAGAGAGAGATCACAAGTAGCCAGAGAGGCAGGCAGAGAGAGGGGAGGAAGCAGGCTCCCCACTGAGCAGAGAGCCAGATGCGGGGGCTCGATCCCAGGATCCTGAGATCATGACCTGAGCCCAAGGGAGAGGCCCAACCCACTGAGCCACCCAGGCGCCCCAGTTCTGCCCATTTTTAAACTGGGTTTTTTGTTGTTGTTTTTTGGTGTTGAGTTGTGTAAATTCTTTACATATTTTGGATACTAACCGCTAATCAGATTATCATTTGTAAATGCCTTCTTTCATTCAGTAGGTCGTGTTTTTGTTTTGTTAATTGGTCTTTCCCTTTTCTTTCTTTTCTTTTTAAGAATTTATTTGTCTGTTTGTTTACTTAGAAAGAGAGAGAGCATGCACAATTAGGAGAGGCAGAGGGAGAGAGAGAGAGAGAGAGAGAGAGAGAGAGAGGGGCTCAAACAGATTCTGTGCTGAGCACAGAGCCCAACTTGGGGCTTGATCTCACAATCCCACCATCCTGACCTGAGCTGAAATCAAGAGTTGGTTCCTTAACTAACTGAGCCACCCAGGTGCCCCTGTTCTTACCCTTTTTTTAAAGATACTAGTCATACTGGATTAAGAGCTCACCTTACTCCAATATGATCTCCTCTTGACTAATTACATCTGCAAAATCCCATTTCCAAATAAGTTCACATTCAGAGGAATCAGGAATTAAGACTTCAACATGACTTTTTAGAGGGCACTATTCATCCCAAAATAATCACTTATCTTCTTGTAGCTATTGTCCAATGTCTCTACAGTGTCCCCGCTCTGTAAAAGAGTAGTTCATTGTATCCCCTGGTTGACCTCACTTAACCTTCTCACACAATCCATACTTCTCCTTCATTCCATTCCATGGATAGATACTGCCCTTGTTAAGGCCACCAGTGACTCCAGGTTGCCAAATCCAACTGTCACTCCACTGATTCTGAACTTGAGCTCTCAGCACTATTGTACTATTGATAACTTGTTTCTCTGGTCTCCCATGCACAGCATTCTCTTGATCCTTGCTTCCCATCCTCACCTCTACTTCCCAGCCTCCTTTGCTGGCATCCCTTCTTCTATTTTTTTAAGTTTTATACTATATTTTTCATTTAAGTACTCTTTACACCCAACATGGGGTTTGAACTCACAACCCAGAGATCAAGTATCACATGCTCTTCTGACTGAGCCTGTCAGGTGCCCTTGGCATCTCTTCTCATTGACTTCTATAGGTTGAAATCCCCCAGAGATCATTAGCCTAGTCTGTTCTCTGGATCTCTGAGCTCTCTCTCTCTCTCTCTCTCTCTCTATATATATATATATATATATCACATAACATATATATATATTTTTTAATGTGTCTACTTGGATTTATAATAGGAATCTGAAACTTAACATGGTCAGACTAGAATTCTTTGATTTTCCTTTCAAACCAGTTCTTGCCCTGTTTTTCATATAAAAGGTATTACATTTGCCCGGTTATCCACGTGAAAAAAAAAAAATCTAGACGTGAGGTTTTTTTCGCTTGTGCCTTTCTCCCCCAGTGATTTCTACCCCACCCCCAGGTTCTATCTACTTCGACTTCACGATTTATATCTTCTATGTCTGGTCTCTAGTCTGGTCTTTATATCATCTGTGTCTGGTTTCTCTGGTCTCTCACCTGATGACTAACATAACCCCCCTAACTGGTCTGCCTATTTCCAGTCTTGCTTCTTAGAATTCACACTCCTTAAGGAAACCAGAGCGATTTTTTTTTTTTTAAAGATGAAAATGAAAGGAATTCCCATGCATTTGAGTGAAAGCTCATCTTTTTGTTTGGCTTACAAAGCCTCTTGTAATCTGGCCTGTCTCCTTTCAGGTCTTATCTTGTGGTTCTCTTTCCTCATTCCTCATACTCCAAGTCCTGCAGCCTTTCTCTGTTCCTTGAACTCTCCAAGTTGATTCTTTCTTTAGGACTTTGCACTAGCTAGATCTTCTGTCCAGATTGCTATTTTTCTCTGGTCTTTGGCTGGCTGACCCTATTCATTCAGACCTTAACCTAAGTGTCACCTCCAGAAAAAGGTCAAAGTCTAGAAGCTGTGCAGACTCTAACTAAGCCTATCTCCCCACCCTGCTTTTAAAAAATTCTCTGATATCACTTACCACCAGCTATTTTTTTCTAGTTCATTTGTTCATTCATTCATTCATTCATTGTCTCTTTCCCCCACTGGAATGTAAGCCCAGGAGAGCAGAGACCTTCTCTGTCATGTTCATTATGTGTATCTATGATCTATTGCCAGAATAATGTTGTATGACAAATAGCCAAAACAAAAACAAAAACAGAAAAACAACCCACCTTACGTTAAACAAATAGCATTTATTTTTCATGCATTTATTTGCATGTTAGCCATTTAGGCTACTCTTGGTGGTTCATTTCTTCTGGCCTCAGTTGGGCTTACACATTTGTCCTTTAGCTGCCTCTCAGTTGGGATGATTAGAATAACTGGACTAGCTTAGCTTGCTCATAAGGCGGCGGTAAGGGTACAACAGTGAGAACAAGCTCCAGCGAGCAAGTACTTTACAAGCTTCGCCTTATGTCACGGTTGCTGATATCCCATTGGCCAAACCAAGTCACATTAACAAAGCCGAGGGACAGAGCAGATAGGCAGTAGAAGGTTATAGAGCAACAGACAAGGACACAAGGGAGGGTGTAGTATTGAGACCACTAATATAGTCTACCCCGATACGGTATCCTCAGCCCTTGGTATCCACATCTTGCTTAATGAATGACTGAATTACTCTTTCACAATGAAGAAAAGGAAAAAAAAAATTAATGAGAAAAGATTACTCTGACACACATAGCTATAGTACCACAGTCCCAGTGAAAGATTCTCAACTGGGGGTTTCTGAATGGGTTTCAGAGGGCTGGGAAATCTCTGAAATAGTATGTAAAATTAGGAAAAGGTTGTTCTTCTGGGAAGACAGCAGCTCATATTATAATCCAGGCCACACCCATTTCCTTGCCTGGGTGCCATTGTGCAGTCCACAGATCCTACAACTGTATGCAACTGATCTGAGAACTCGAATCTTAGGATAATTTTGAGCCTTTCTCTTCTATCTTTAGTGTAGTTTACTGGCTTGACTAGGGCTGTGTCTGGGTGTTTGGATGTCCCCATCTGCCTACTTTCAGTGTTGATTCTCACAAGTTGATTATTTCTTGCCATGTCTATTAGAGGAAGAAAGTGAAAGCTCATTCTGTCTGGAAAACACCCAGCCTCCTGGTGTGTCTCCTGGGGCAACTCCTTCTCAACTTCTATCTGGAAATCTATCTGCATCTTACTGTGGCCTTTGGGGGAAATTACTCTTTAAACCCTGAACATGGATCAATGTGCCTCATCTTGGGAAGACACCTTTGGATCAACACCAGTCCCAAATGAATCACCAAGACAGACACAACTGAGGTTACTGTAGGTAACACCAATCAAACAAGGTGGCTCACATCGGCCTCCCTAATTACCCCGTCTATGTAAAACATTTTTTTAAACACACTCAGAAAGTCTCTAAAATTACCGATCCTTGTTTGGATCATGAGAAGTCTCATTCCTAGAGAGACAGTATCTAACCTATTTCTGTGGATATCATAAATGATGTAAAAGGATTGTCTTCTCACTTATAATAAATATAAATAAATGTAACTCTTTTCAAGTTTCAAAGGGAAGGAAATCCAAGCCATAGTAATGGGATAAAAATGGATGTTTCTGTCTTGGCAATATGTCTATTTTTCATGTAGTTCTTAAATTCAATTATATCATGGCATCCTTCTTTTAGAATAATTTCTTAATTTGTTTGGACATTCTGACTTCTTTTAATCACAAATAATCCACAGAACAAGAAAGTGCAAATGAGTAAAAGTCAAGAAAAGGTAATATCATTGACAATCAGCTAGATCAGACATCTGATTTCTATAGTATTAAATATAGAATTCAACTTCAGAGAAGAATATTTTTCTTGGAGGTTTTACTCTCCCTGAGTTCCTCATGGCCCTAGGATAATTATGGCTATTGATTACGCAGGACGAATCTGAGAAGCTACAGAAAATAACTGTTTAAAATGCTGAATGAAGCAGCAAATGATGAACTGTGTTCTCCAGGGTCAAGTGGTAGCTAATGTGTTTATGGAAAACTTTCCATGAAAGAAGACTGAGGTTTTGCTAAGATGTGACTTCAAAGACACAGCAACTCTATTAAAATTTCCAATGCTAATCCTGGGATTATCAACCTAAACCCTTTTAGATTATTGTAAGCATCCAGTGGCCTTGAACGCCTTATCTGGAATTATAATGTTGCTGACCTTTGTGATTTATTGGAGAACTGATGCAGAGTGATCTGGAATCAGAGAAAAAATTATCGGGTTTCTCTGGACTGCTATCTCACACCACATGCCAAGATTAACTCAAAATGGATTAAAGACTTGCATATAAAACTTGCAATTGTAAAAGTGAAAGAAAACAGGTGGTAATCTCCTTGACATTGGTCTTGTCAAGGAGCTTTTTGGATTTGTTACCAAAAGCAAAGACAACAAAAGCAAAAATAAACAAGAGGCCTTCATCAAACTAAATTAAAACAACAACAACAACAACAACAACAACAACACAACACTTCTGTGCAGCAAAGGAAACCATCAACAAAATAAAAAGGCAACCTATTGAACAGGAGAAAATATCAGCAAATCATATACCTGGTAAGGACTTAATATTCAAAATATATAAAGAACTCATACAACTCAAGAGCAAAACACCCCAAACAATCTCAATTAAAAATGAGTGGAAGGGGGTGCCTGGGTGGCTCAGTGGGTTAAAGCCTCTGCCTTCGGCTCAGGTCATGATCTCAGGGTCCTGGGATCAAGCCCCTCATCAGGCTCTCCACTTAGCAGGGAGCCTTCTTCTCCCTCTCTCTCTGCCTGCCTCTCTGCCTACTTGTGATCTCTGTCTGTCAAATGAATAAAAAATTTAAAAAAAAATGAGTGGAGGATCAGAATAGACATTTTTCCAAAGAAGACATGCAAATGGCCAAAGGTTCATGACAAGATGCCCAACATCTTTTATCATCAGGGAAATGCAAGTTAAAACCACAAAGAGATATAACCCCATATCTGTTAGAAAGGCTAAAATCCTAAAGACAAGAGATAGCAAACACTAGCAAGGATGTGGAGAAAAAGGAGCCCCTTACAGTGTTGATGGGAATGTAAATTGGTGCAACCACTTGGAAAACAGTAAGGAGTATATAAAATATGGTATTTTACACACACACACACACACACACACTGGAACATTATTTAGCCATAAATTAAAAAAATGAATGAAATCTTGCCATTTGTAACAACATGCATGGATCTTGGAGGTATTGCGTTGCAGGAAGCAAATCAGACAGAGAAAGACATATATCATATGATCTCACTTATCTTTGGAATCTTAAAAACAAAACAGGACAACCAGACTCGTAGATACAAAGAACAGATACATGGTTGCCAGAGATGAGCCGGGGGTGGTGGCTGAAATGGATAAAGGGAATTAAAAGGTACAAAATAAATAAGTAAGTTACGAGGCTATCGTGTGCACATGGTGACCATAGTTAACAATGCCATACTGTATATTTCAAAGTTGCCAAGATAGTAAATCTTAAAAGCTGTAATCACCAGAAAAAAAAAGTGCTATAACTATGAATGGTGATGGGTGTTAATTAGACTTACTGTGGTGATCATTTTGTAATGTATTCAAACACTGAATCATTAGGTTATACACCTGAAATTAATATAAGGTTGCCGGTCAATTATGCCTCAATAAAAAATGTTTGAAAAATTATCAGGTTTCTGCTTCATGGTTCATTTTTGAAAAGAGCCTTAAACAGGGTGGAAAATATTGATAGACTTTGTCCCAGTAAAAGCTTGCTTTCCTATTTCATCTCTCTAGAATTACAGGTCATTGCCAGCAACAATCCATGTGACTGCATTTTCAACAGAAACACTTGGTCTGAAAGCTATGCGATTTTCTGAGACAATTTTTCCCAGTGACATAAAGTAATTAAAAGTTATTACAGAAAATCAATCTACCCAGTTACTCTTACCTCTTCTAAACTCGGAACAATCTTCAAGACGGCTTGCTTCTAAACCATGGCAGGAGCTCTTAGAAGCAGATTCTTACTGACTATGGATTGGCAAAGGTTTTTCGTAAATATTTGATAGTAAATATTTTTTGTCTTTCTGGGCCATATGGCCCCTGTCTCAGCTCTTCAGGTCTACCTTTGTGGTCCCAAAGCAACTGTGAATATTATGTAAAAGTGTGGATGCTGTTGTGCTCAAATTTAATTTGACCTAAACTGGGGTAGCCTCAAGCCTCACGCTCTAAGCTGCTAGCATTTCTTTCAGAGTCCTCCAGGCAAACAATCAGACTTAGTGGGTCCTTTGTAGGGAGAGAGTTAGAGAACTGGTTGGAAAAGACAAAAGTAGAAGTTTTTGGACCAAAAAAAAAAAAAAAAAAAAGCCCCAAAGCCAAACCAAATAACAGCAACAACAAAAACCTCCAAAATGTCAAGTTATTCTGGCTTTACCAGGAAAACAGTGACTTTGAAAACTTACGTTTTGAGTCAAGGGAATATATATATTTTTTCTAAAATATTTTATTTATTTAACAGAGAGAGAGAGAGATCACAAGTAGGCAGAGAGAAAGGCAGAGAAAGAAGGGGAAGCAGGCTCCCCGCCCAACAGAGAGCCCGATGCAGGGCTCAATCCCAGGACCCTGAGACCATGACCTGAGCCGAAGGCTGGGGCTTAACCCACTGAGCCACCCAGGTGCCCCAAGGGAATATATTTTTTTCCTCAGTGAACATTTATAGAAAATGCAGTTATAAAAAAAGAGATTAAAAACGAGTTCCTGTATTTGAAAGGGGGAGGATCTGACCCTTCATCTTCTCGTTTGTCCTCATGGCAACTTCGTATTGTATTTCTAGAAAGTTCCAGGTACTCTTGAATGGAATTTAAAATCCACTGTTTCAGTATAGTAGAAGATGCATCTTGCCTATAATTAGGGTTATGAGATCTAGCAAATAAAAATATAAGATGCTCAGTTAAATTTGAATTTCAGGTCGACAACATGGACTTTTGAAGTACAGGCACATCACATGCAGGATTTGGAACATACATGCGCTAAAATGTTACCTGGTGTGGATCTGAAATTCAGATTTAACTGGGCATTCCTATATTTAACTGGCCACCCTACCTCTACTTTTTAAAATTTAACCTCTCTGTGTCTTAATTTTCTCATCTGTAAAATGGGGGACATGACAGTACTTACATAGCAGGATTTTTTTTTTTTTTAATTTTTATTTCATAGCAGGATTTTTAAAAATAAGTTAATATATGTAGAATGTATAGAAGAGTTCTTGGCACATAATGAGTGCTCTATTACAACCCATTAACTATTCCTATTGTTGGGGCGCCTGGGTGGCTCAGTGGGTTAAAGCCTCTGCCTTCAGCTCGGGTCATGATCTCAGGTCCTGGGATCAAGCCCCCATTGGGCTCTCTGCTTGGCGGGGAGCCTGCTTTCTCCTCTCTCTCTGTCTGCTTCTCTGCCTGCTTGTGATTTCTCTCTTTCTGTCAAATAAATGAATAAAATCTTAAAAAAAAAAACTATTACTATTGTTATATTATTAGCTAATTAACTCTTTTTTACTAGTGATATTAATTCTAAATGGTTATAATAAGACTGACTAATGTAATTGTTATGAACTGAATTGTTATGAACTGAATTATATCCCCTCCGGAAATTCATATGTTGGAGCCCTAACCCCCAATGTGACTGTAAACAGATATAGGGCCTTTATTTTATTTTTTAAAAAAGATTTTATTTATTTATTTGACAGACACAAGTAGGCAGATCACAAGTAGGCAGAGAGGCAGGCAGAGAGAGAGGGAGGAAGCAGGCTCCCTGCTGAGCAGAGAGCCCGATGTGGGGCTCGATCCCAGGACCCTGGGATCATGACCTGAGCCGAAGGCAGAGGCTTAACCCACTGAGCCACCCAGGTACCCCGAGATAGGGCCTTTAAAGAGGTAATTAAGGTTAAATGATGTCATAAGGATGGGATCCTAATGCAATATGATTGGCATCCTTATAAGGAGGGAGAGATACCAGGGATGAAAAGACACACAATGAAAAGACCATGTGAGGATGTAGCAGTCTACAAGCCAAATAGAGAAGTCTAAAGATAAACCAAACCTCCTGACACCTTGATCTTGGACTTCCAGTGTCCAGAACTATGAGAAAATACATTTCTGGTGTTGAAGCCACCCAGCCTGTGGTACCTTGTTATAGCAGCTCTAGCACACTAATAGAGACACCATGCACATAACCTTTTTCTTTTTTCTGAACCCAGAAAACTTATTTAATGATTTTAACAAATATTTATTCTTTGAAGGAAGAATGCATTATGACTGGGGCTAGGAAGATAGGCAATTTTTAAAAATTTCTTTTAAGGAACTAACCCATTTATACATAGAAGAAAGTATTTGGTTAAATCTCTTCATTTCAAATGGAAAAACAAGGTATCCTACTGGAAAGAGAACCCCAAGACAAGCTGACTTCCACTGGAGAATGAGCCTGTTGGACCTATCACTGGACCCATTCCCAAGCCAGTTTTCATGGGTGGAAAGGGTTTCTCAGGATCACCTTCATTTCCTTGGTATTTAACTCAAAGAAGCATCTTTACTACATCCACCTAAAACAGAGAATGACGTAGTCACCCAAGGATTGGATGTAACCAAGAAGGCTAAGAAGTGCTTCATGACCAAACAAGTCAGTCTCCCACTCACTTGAGGGAGAGTGTACAGATCCAGGTACCTCATGACAGCCCTGACCTAGTCCACTGGCATCCCGCATAGTCTGGGCCACCTGCTAGAGAGAATCGTCATCCATACCAAAGAGCGAGCGGTAGGCGTTCGGACAGTACTTCACATCATCTTCATCTTGACACCAAAGGTGTCCTGAAAACACTCTAAGGCTCTTCTCTTCTGTGGGGAGATAGCCTTGTCTTTAATGATCTTCTCACAGGTATGGGACAGGTTTTCCAGGGAACATGGCACCAGATACCAGAGAAGTCCCTGTGCAAGGTATCCTTAAGCTCTGGGAAGTCATGCCATAAGGGCTCAAGGCTAGAGACCAGGAATATGATGTGTTCACACACCCACTTCTTCTGGAGAGTTTCTGGGCTATTTTGGGGATATTCTGCCGGACCTGCTCTTCCCATAGGGCACTTGTGCTGAGGTCCCTGTCCAGCTTAGTGCAGAAGGTGGACCCAGGTCCCAGGCCCCGGATGGCTTTGGCAAGCTTCACCAGGTTTGTGCTGAATGTTTGGAAGAGGCCATACTGGCTAAGTGCCATTTCCTCCAGATTGTTCTCCAGGCTTTGGGCAGCAGCGCTTGTGCTGAGAAGGGGGTGTGTGTGTGTGTGTGTGTGTGTGTGTGTGTCCCACAATACCACATTGGGCAAGTGGGAGAAGAAGTAGCAAGTGTGAATCTGAGTGGTCCTCACCATGCCCGTGGGAGCTGAGGCCTCCTCCTCCAACCCAGTTCCCCACAGTGTGTTGATGAAGGAACACATGCCACTGCCAGAGTCCCCAGTCACAGCAATGCTCCCTTGGGCACTGGATGCTGTCTCCAGGTCCCAACCACAGAGACCACCTCCAGCTACTTCCCTTCTCCTAAGGCCTTTACAATGTTCAAGGGACCTGCCTCATATAAAATGCTCTGGCCCATATAGTATCACATAGCAGAGGTGAAAGATATAGACAATGAAGCACAGACGACAGGGCTGGCTACACCACACCGCTGACCAGTGGTGTAACCCCACAGGACTTTAAAAATATATTTCCATTGGCCACTTCAGAAATTGAGATATAATTTTATTAATTAATTAATTTATTTATTTAAGGCTAGGGGAAGGGGCAGAGGGAGAAGGAGAGTGAATCTTAAGCAGGCTCCATGCCCAGTGTGGAGCCCACCGCGGGGCTTGATCTCACCTCTCTGAAATCACAATCTCAGCTGAAATCAAGAATTGGCCCCTTAACCAACTGAGCCAACCTGGCACCCCAAGAGGTTATCCTAAATATGAGTTAAAAGTGATGGTTTGATAAATTGATGTGATGGTTCTTTTCATTAAACACACTCTGAGATATTGATTTTTGTACTCATCGAAGTTTTGTGCTTCTTTGACATTTGTAACTCCCTTCAAGTTTATTTTTGTAATGGTCTCATATTGTAAGATGTTCCAATAGATGAAAATAAGAAGCCAGGTTTTGGCCAAAGCAATACAATCCTCATGCACACATAAAGTAACTGGTTTGCATTTTAAAAGGCTGTTATTTCAATTTTTCTTTTCTTCTTCTTCCTCCTCATCTGTTGCTAGGATTCATGAACTAGTTAAAGAGCAGGCATTTACTTTTAGAATTTGGTGGTATTCATTATTTTAGCTAGACCAGGCAGTTAAATATAAAATACATCAATATTCAGTGTAAAGTGCCCATGACAGCATCTTGGAATTGACTCTCAGTGTTGTTGAATGTGTTCTTATGCTTTACTTCACATCAAGTTAACTTACCAGTTAATCCCTTTCATTGTTTTGTAAATTCTTTGAGATCTAAATAATGTCCCACACCCTGCAAAAATACAGATTTACTTTTCCCTTAAAAGACACTCATCCAGGATTTGCTTCAAAATAATGAGGGAGTGAGGGGGAGTGAAGCAAGATTAGTAGTGAGATGACTGTTGTAGCTGCGTGATAGGGATTATTATGACATTCTGTCTACTTGTGGCTATGTTTAAAATTTTCCATATTGTGGTAGATTTCCAATTCTTCATTCCTTTTAAGTAACAGGATTACGTATGCTTGCCCTTGGCTGTTGTGCAGTGCCTCCCACTCTGCCAGGCATAGTATATGTCCCTTCTCCTCCGATGCTGCACTCAGCCCAAGGACATTCTTTGGCCAATGGCTTGCGAGCAGGCTTGACATGGGATGTCTGAGCAGAGCCTTTAAATGTATTTGTATTTTTTGTGTGGTTTGCCTTGGCCTCTTACATTCCCACCACCTGTCCTGAGAAGAGGGTGCTCTGGGTAGCTGTTGTTCCTCCAGCCATAAGTCCCGTGCAGAAGAATGTGCAGGGATACCTGGGTGGCTCTGTCGGTGAGGTCTCTGCCTTTGGCTGGGGTTGTGGTCTCCGGGTCCTGGGGTCATATTGCGCTCTCTGCTCTGCAGGGAGTCTGCTGCTCCCTCTTCCCCTGTGCTCTCCCTCAGGCTCTCTCTCAAGTCAATAAATAAAATCTTAAAAAGAAGGTGGAAGAGGAGGAGGAGGTAGAGCAGCCCCAAAACTGATTCACAAACTGGGATCCTTTCCAGCTCAGCTCAGCCCAGCTGAAAATGGTCACACCACAGCCAACCAGCAGACCTGCAATAATAAATCGATGTTTGTTATTTTAGGCCACTGAAATTTTGGACTTGTTTGTTATGGGGTGTTCTCACCAGAGACACCGGACTTTTTACATGTAGGTAATTTTTCTAAATAAAGAAAAACACTATTAAAAATCTGTTCTACACTGAGAATTGTATGCTACATTGTAGGTTGGTAGAATTAAAATCAGTTGTTGAGCTGGTTTCCTATCTAGAGTTCCTCAGTATCCATTTAAAAGCAAAATGTAAAGCTAGTAACTGATCTTACCATTGGCCCAGGTGCAGAAAGCATGCTTCAGCATGTTCCCTGGGATGGTTAATTTCATGCGTCTATGTGACTAGACCCCGGGATGCCCAGATTTTTGGTTAAGCATGATTACTGGTGTGTCCATGAGGGTGTCTCTGGAAGGGATTAGCATTTGAATCAGTAGACCAAGTGAAGCAGATTGCCTGGCCCATTGTGGATGGGCCTTATCCATCCATCCATACCTGAATAGAACAAACCGGGGGAGGAAGGGATAATTTGTCTTCTCTGCCCGACTGTGTGCTGGGACAGCAGGCAGTCTTTTGCTCTCAAATGAGATTTATAGGGCTCCTGGTTCTCAAGCCTTCAGACTTAGACAGGAATTAAACTACTGACTCTCCTGGCTCTCTAGCTTGCAGACAGCTGATTGTGGAACTTCTTAGCCTCCATGATTGCATGAGCCAATTCCTTGTAATAAACAAATATATGTGTATATATATATATATACATATATATATATATATATGAACATAAAAACATGTCTCTAACTATATCTATGTCTCCTATTGGGTCTGTTTCTTTGGAGAACCCTGATGAATATACTCCAGGAAATGAAGAAGCTGAGGTGTTTATCTGTTGATTTCAGGTTCTCGTTGGTTGAAGGCTGCTCCTGGCGGCATTAAATCCCCAACTTCCTGGCCACATTGCAGGTGAGCTGAGCTAGTTTCTGAGGTGCTGAAGAAAGCCCTCAAACTGTTTGAAAGAGAGATGCACCTGCTTCCGGTGTGAAGCAGGTGGGTGGTCAGGGACGGTCCCCACTGCAGCTGCAGACGACTCAGTGCTGGGCTGAGGTACTCGGGTGGGGGGAGGCAAACAGCTGCTGTGATAATTATCTGACTGGACCCAGAATGGATGTAACTTGGGAAAATATTCTTGTACCCAGGGTTTCAGATGACTTAACACTTAAGCTTTCTATTCTACCACTGGCAGAGTCTATCTCAAGTCCCGAGGGAAAGAGAAAAAGAACTGAAAGGTCAAAAAAACAAAACGACAGTATTCGTCCCCCTGGTCCTCCTCTCTTTTCCTGGTGCTCCTCTGCCTGGCAGGAGCAAAGAAGCAAAATGCAGGTCTACACAGAGGGAGGCACGGCTGGGAGCACCTTTCACACCCTCTCCCAAATACATGTTAGGAAGGAGTAAACGCAGTATGGGATGTTGCATCAATGAAATGGGTTCCACTGGGCACCCATCATGACATTCCTATCTATCTGTCATTGAAGCAGGGGCTGTTATCCATGAACAGAGTTCAGAGATACTTTGAGAACTGTTTCTTGGCCCCTAGGGGAAGAGAACGGTGGGATGGATCTGGGTCAGATGGGGTGTGGTACTTCACATTGCTGGGATGAGGTGAGTATTAGAAAGAAGGTGATGGACAAGGAGCCCCAAGAAGAGGAAGCTGAAGGTATAGTGTTAACAGATGAAGCTAATGACTAGTCCAGGTCACACCAGACCAGAAGCCAAGGGATGGAATGTAGTGTGGTTACTCGAAGGCACAGACTCAAAGATGAGCCTTGCTGAGCAGAAGGTACCAAGGGAATTCCTGTAACCCATATGTCTGCTCATATGTCAACCTACACTTGGCCGTAATTCTTCCAATTCTTCCTTCTTAGACCTCTGGTTTCTGCCTACGTGTAGATAAATGTGTTGGAGATGAGGTTATAGCCACATGTTCTGCACAGAAACTTTTCGGTTAGGACATTCAGTCAAGCCAGTTGGTCAAGTCTGTGTGCAAGGTGGTAGGGGCAGCAAAAAACACAAATACTGGTCTCCCCGATGAGACGGCAAGGACGGGAACCTGCTGCCAACTGGTAGGAAAAGAAAGCTGTATTTGAAGCTCTTCCGTCAGAATGCACAGACATTGCCAAGTGAGGTGTGTTCTTAAGATCCGTTCATTATTCTAGGGTCTGGGCTCTTTCGTTTTCTTTACTGTGCTATATCTGACACGGAACACTGCACGAGTTTAAGGTGTACAACCCTGATTTGATCATTTCTGTTGCAATATGATTGTCATATAGGTTTAGCTAATACCTGTGTAAAGTCACGTAATTATCATTTCTTCAAACACTGGGAACAATTAAAATCTAGTCTCTTAGCAAGTTCAGTGTTTAAAGGCTCAATTTGTTGTCTAATCACTGTAATGTGTATTAGGTCTCCAGGACTAGACTCTGTTTTTAATTTAAGAATAATTTACTGGGGTGCCTGGGTGGCTCAGTCGGTTAAATATCTGCCTTCAGCTCAGGTTATGATCCCGGGGTCCTGGGATCGAGTCCTGCATCAGACTCCTTGCTCAGCGGGGAGTCTGCTTCCCCCTCTCCCATTCCCCCGCTTGTGCTTTCTTTCTCTCTCTGTGTCAAATAAATAAAGCCTTAAAAAAAAAGAGAAGAATTTACTATATTATTCACAACGCCCCACAGAGAGCCATACAAAAGTTCTTTTGGTGCTCTTGTGTGGACTCCCCTTCTGGCTTCCAATCCATGTGGCCTGGGACGTCCCACTCTAACTTCTCCAGTTAGTAAGGGTACTGCTCTGCAAAATAAATCCACACTCTGAATGCAACCTGTTCTGGAATGCTTGAGCCAAATTTATTTATTTATTTATTCATTCATTCACTTATTTATTTTTAAAGATCTTATTTATTTATTTGAGAGTAGGCGAGTGAGTGAGCAAGAGAGAGAGAGAGAGAGAGAGAGAAAGCACACAAGCAGGGGAGGGGCAGAGGGAGAGAGAGAGAAGCAGGCTCCCTGCTGAGTGGGGAGCCTGCAAGACCCCAGGATCATGAACTAAGCCAAAGGCAGACCCTTAACCAACTGAGCCACCTAGGCTCCCTCCTGAGCCAAATTTCTTTCTTTTTTTTTTTTAAGATTTTTTTTCTTAAGATTTTATTTGAGAGAGAGCAAGAGAGTGAGCACAAGCAGGGGGAGCAGGAGAGGGAGAAGCAGGCTCCCCGCTGAGCAGAGAGCCCGATGCGGGGCTCGATTCCAGGACCCTGAGATCATGACCCGAGCTGAAGGCAGAGGCTTAACCGACTCAGCCACCCAGGTGTCCCCCTGAGCCAAATTTCTTAAAAGGCCCTTTTCTCAAAGTCAAGATGGCAGAGCCTTAGTTTCTTAATCTGTACAGTGGTTCCCAATAAAGATCGTATCTAGCTCAAAAAACAATTTTGAAATTTACATCAGTCAAGAGATTAGAAGACAAAGAGAAAAGCCCAGAGTGCTATAAGCATATGAGATCTTATAGGATCTGCTCCCCAGAGGAGTCCTTTGGGGAAGGCAGTATTTTCCCCCCCAAATAACTCACTAATCATGGAATTTCAGGTCTGGAAACAGAGCAGCTCCAGTACTTCTTGAGATTGTGCCCTATACCTGAATTTCCCTGTTCCATCTCTGCTTATAGCTGAGTCTGCTATTCTCGTGGCTTAAAAGCCCACAGGGATACTGGTCAGCTCGTTGAGGCAAACCAGCAGCTACACCAGCAATGCGTTGGTCAGCTTCCTAACAAAAACTCGCACACTGGCTGTGAGTCCAGCAGACATTTTTTTAGGCACACACTCTATGCCAGATATTATTCAGAGCTATTTGGGCTTGAAAGTCAGGGGTGGTTCTCAATGATCTTTCCTTTCTGACTTACTGTAGGCTCCTACCAAATCTGTAGGAATAAAAGTGAGTCAGATAATGTCTCATCAGACTGTAGGCGAGGGAAGAAGAGAAGAAGAAGAATGCAAGTGCGGGCCAAGGTGGAGGAGATGCCCCTCCCCCCCATTTCTGAGATCAGCCGACACTTCTTGCCACCGACCCCATAAGGGGTGCTCCCGGCACGTGTTGTGGTGCCCACCCAGCTCTTCACAGCCTCTCTTCCTGGCAAATTTATGTTAGCGCCCCTGACAGCTGGGGAAATACGAGTTCATTTTCTGAGGTTTTGCTAAACCTTTCCCTGCCACAGTCATTGCAGTGACAGTGAGAGCTGAAATGAAACAACTTCTGGTTCATCTCACTTTCAATACTGAAGCCTTGGCCATCGTAGGTTAGAACCAACCTGCCCCCACCAATCTTTTCAATAAGGATAGATCAGATGTGCTCTTCATTATATGAAGCTGTCAATTATCCTTGGCAAGCGTGGCCGAGCTGGGGTGGGAGGTGGGTGACTGGGAAATACTGAGTAAGTTCGGTCAAAGGCTGATTCCTGCCTCTTGCTTGAATTTGGACTTCTTTCCCTGCCAGACCTCTCATAGCAGATGCTAATGAGTAGTCATATTGGACAGATCTTTCTTGTCACTGTCTTTCATAGCCTCTGCCTTTTTTCTTGTTTCACGGCAGAATGGGGCAGACAGAGGAGGGAGGCTACAGCAAGGGACTTATATAATTCAGAGCCTTGGAGAAGAGTTGATGGAGTTACATTTCTCCATCCTAATTATTTCCCCCTTGGGCTCCAATTAGATGTTAGGATCTCCACAGATTTATCATCTTCAAATTCCCATGGATTATAAAAGCCAAAGGGCCTGATCCTGAAGCTTAACATTGTTCCCAGTGTCAGCAGAAGGCTTAAAGGATTAGATCACGAGGAGCCCAGAGAGGATAGTTTCTGTCTTAAGCGGGTAAAAAACAACCTTGAATTTGGCAGGGGCTCTCTTGCTGGAAACTCTCCCCTTTCTCATCATCGTCAAGGGGCCTGCAACAATATTATTTCTTGCAATGACGCTGTGACTTTCGGACACAAGGCAAAGACTGCCAGGGATCAAAATTATGATTGTTTCACACACATATGGCCACTTGACATTAGCATTTTGGGGAGTCCTAACGTCCTTATCCTCTGTTGATGTGCTCTTAAGACATTTGGGGGAAGTCAAGCTATTTCCCATCTCCATATGTTTTTAGCATGGGGGTCATAGGCATTTTCTGTGAAATGGCACAAATCAAAACCAAAGTCTTACTTGGATCCCATTAGCTTCTGCTTACTGAATGCTTACTTGGGGCCAGACATTATTTTAAAGTCCTCTGGTGAAGGCACACGGTATATTCAAAATGGGTAGTTGAAGGATGTTTAGTGAAGGGATTATTTGGGCGGGGGGCAAAGGGGGTGAGTGGAAGTTGTCCTGCTAGAAACAGCCTTCACTGTTGACTGGCCTGAAGGAGCTGGGGTTTCATAGCTTGTGAGGATTCTAGGAGGGCCACCAAGGAGAAGAAGTTGGCAACTGCCAACCTTTGGGACTTCCAATCTCCTGGATGTGCTTCCCATTGGTCAAATCCAGTCGGAAGCCAGAGGCAAGGGAACTGGGTGGTAGAGTCATCAGAGATCAGCTTCCTGAGGCACCTGGCTGGGCTGGGCTGGATCTCATATTCACTGTATCGTTATCATCATTGTGCAGAGCAACAGAGAGGTTATATAACCGGCTTAGGGTCACCCAGGTAGGGAGTAGCCAACCCAAGATTTGAACACAGAAAGTCTCTTTCTAGAGCCTGAATTCCTAGTTACCATGTTCACCTGCCATCAGGTGAGTCGGGGCACAAGACGCTTAAGCTTCTTTAAAGAAGCCCAGAGTCCTCTAGATCAATGCTGTTCTGCTTATCTACCATTTAGCAATTATACCCTCATCTGCAGGCATCCCAACAGACCCTGTGTTACAGGAAGTCAGGGAACTCCTGTCCATTTCATTCAGAGTTGGATTTCTTAGCACAGAGCACATAGTAGACACCAACTGAGCTTTTTTTTTTCCTAATATCTTTTCTAATGAATGGATGAATTTCTGGAGAACCTCCCATAGGCCAGATTCTTGCCAGCTGCTGCCCTGCTCCTTTCTTTAGAATGGATTTCAGTAAACACTGCTGTTGACTTGCCTCCAAGAATCATCTTTTCTTCCAGTAGAAGTTCTTCATCTCAGTTCTACAGCCTGAATGGGCAGAAGTTTGGAGCTTTAGGCCATGACCATGAGGTGGTAGGATAAAGGGATCCAAGAGGCACGGTGGTCTCTCCACCCATCGTCCTCTGCTCACCACTTGTGCTCACTGTGGACAGCATCTCCTCTCAGGAATGGACAGGGCAGCCCCTGGTGCTTCCAGACAAGAGAGCACAACCCTCTGGAGAGGATTTCTGTGTTCTGTTTCTTCACTTTTGTTTTCTGCCTCTTTCCACGTTTCCCTTTCTTGGCCCCAAATCCACTGCTGAGAAGGGATACTCATGCTTAGGGTAGCCCATAACTGGGCTTTATTTCTCAAATTTTTCCAAACTGGGAAAACTCCAGTTCATTGAGTGGCCAGACTTCATTAACCATGGCTCAGAGATGGTAGGTTGTGCTTGTGGGAAGAAGCTGGCCAGGGCAGCACAAAGAGTTTCCAGGGGCAGATCTATCTGCCATAGAACAGAATACTCGAGAACACAGATGTTAAATCTCTCATTTCCATTAGCATCCTGCATGGATACAGAAGAAATCAGTAATGTGATTCCGCCTCCCACTTGGGGAGCTAAGAAAATACTGCAGTTCTTTGGCAGGTTCTGGATTATCGATGGCTTCCTAAGTACTCCCCAAAAAGGAGAATCCCTTCCTCTTTGTTTTGGGGGAAACCCTTCGATTTCCGATGTAGTATACTACAGCTAAGAAGTACGTATGTGTGTGGGGGGTGGAGTGGGGTTGGATCTTAAAGTTATTTGGTCTATTTCCCAGTCTCTGGGCCTTTTCACATCATCCAAGATAGGTCTCCTTTTAGTTTTCAAAGAATCAAGCACACCAATACTTTCTTTAGAACATGCATGATGAACTGACATTTTAGAGCCTTTGTCTAAGCAACTTAACATGTTCAAGGCCTAATTATTTTAACTCCAAAAAACAATTTTAACATCATCTTTTTTTTTAAATGAAGTTTTCTAAAATATCCAAGGTAGGATGAATTGCACAGCGAACTCCAATATACCCATCTCCTGGATTCAACAACTACCCAGATTTTGCCCCACTTGCTTTATCTATTTATTTTTTCTTCTTAAAAAAAATTTATTGTGAAACTATTCTAAAGCAAATCCCAGAAATGTCATTCATGCCCACATACTGCAGCATGCATCGACAAAAACTATGGCCCTTGGATATCATAGCAATGGTGCCAATTCCTACTAACTGTTACAGTAATAATAACAGCAACTGCTACATTGTTAAACAACAATTATACACCAGGAGCTTTATATTTTGTTTTGGTTAGGGCATGTTTGTGACAAGAGCCTGAAGTCCATTGTAACTAATTAAAAAAAAACTGGATTAGCACAGGAATATCTCCCTGAACGATAGGCATAAAAGTAGTAAGGTTAAACCCAAGGGAAAGAAGCCTGGAAATGGAAAGTGTTGACTTTAAGGATTTCCCTAAGCTGCCATATGTTTCTCTACAAATCTGTAGCAAAAGATATCTCAGGGCCCCTTGTTTCTTTTCTATCTTGCACATTCCTGCCCATATCCCACTCTTGCACAGCTGAGAGAAAGACTTGGAGCTAGGGAGCTCGAAGATCAACTTTGAGCTGAAGCTCCATTTTTAAAGATTTTATTATTATTATTTTTATTTGACACAAAGAGAGAGATCACAAGCAGGCAGAGAGGCAGGCAGAGAGAGGGGGGAAGCAGGCTCCCCGCTGAGCAGAGAGCCCAATGCGGGACTTGATCCCAAGACCCTGAGATCTTGACCCAAGCTGAAGGCAGAGGCTTAACCCACTGACCACCCAGGCACCCCTGAAGCTCCATTTTCAACAATATGTTCTCAACAACACTTCCTGAGACTTGCTGGTCTTGGTGTTCAAGTTCCAAAGTTCTGGTTTAGCAGGAATGGGGTTGCCCATCTCTGTGTATGGCTGTTTTCTTTCCCAGTCTCATTCTCAGATGCTGGAGGATTCTAAAGAAAAGCAATCTGCAGCCTTCACTTAGCACATACAGTGGAAGACAAGGGATCCTTCAACTTCCTTGTCTCTGTGGCTTATCCATTAGGGGATGTGGATGTTTGAGGGACTGAGGTGTGTATGCAGTTTGGAGGTGGAGGTGAGGTGGCTCCCTGGGCAGGACTTAAGACATTAGACCTGTGCTCATGAGCAGAGAATGCCAGCTGCCATAAAGAATAGGTCCAAGAGGGCTCCGTTCCAACAGAGCGGGACTGCTTTTACTCTCTCCACATAAATATCTTGCCATGTGTTCATTATGCTCAGTCTGCAAACCAATTTCTCCCACCTTTGCTTGTGGTCCAAACAGGTGGCTCAATTCCAAGTCCCTTGCATGCATTAACTAGGGTTGCCATGTTCCATTTTCAGTATTTCAGGAGGGAAGATCCAGTTGGCTCACAACAGAGTTTGCACCAGTTGTCCCTGCTTTGTCCAGTCAGTTGTGGCCAGAGGAGAGGAGGCCAGGTCTGTGGACAGATCTGCACAGTTGCCCCTGGAGTTGAGGGAACCATTCTCAGAGAAAGGATTTTTGGATGGGCAAACACACCCAAAAAATCGTATCTAATTTAATCCCTACAGCATCCTCCAAGGAAGAGAATTTCATTCCCATTTTACAGGAAGATTAGTTGAAGCCTAGAGGATTATATTGCCTCTGATTTCATGTCTAGAGGGTGTGAACCCAGCTCCATGTGACTCCAGAACGTGGGCTCGCCAAACCCTGCTCTACATGGCTCTCCTCTTAGTATTTGTTGATTCAGGCAATCATTGTTCCCCTAATTCTGGAGAACAGAGCAGTTCCTTTTTTATAACCTTCATCCTGTTAGAAAACAGAATCACTATTTTGTATGGTTCAATGTAGGGGCCACAAAAATCACTTTTCCCATTAGATTTCAGGCAAAGCTTGGGAATATGTCCCTCATGTATGGGAACCCAAGAATGATAAAAGCCAGGTCAGTAAACTTTTTCTGTAAAGGGCCAGTTAGTGAATATTCTAGAATTTGTGGACCCTTTGGTCTCTGTTACATACTCAGAGTTATCATTGTAGCATGAAATCACTCAATCACAAAAGTTACATATTACACAGACACTATGTAAGTGAGTGAGCATGGTTGTGTTCCAAGGAAACTTTCTTTGTGGACACTGAAGCTTGAATTTCATATAGTCTTCACGTCACCAAGTATTCTTGTTATTTTGATTTTTTAAACCATTAAAAAAAAGTTTAAAAAAATTTAAAAAGTGGAAACTATTCTTAGCTCACGGGCCATATAGAAACAAGTGGCAGGCCACGTTTGGCCATTGGGGCATTGTCTGCTAACCCATAGTTTACATTATTTTCATCCTAGTATTCATGTATTCCTTCAATATACACCAAGAGGACAGCAGCTATAAATGAGGTGTAGTGGCAGGTATGACATGTGTAATAGAACCAGATCCAGAACTTGCTTTCATGGAACCAACAGACCATTTGTAGCAGGATGATATTTGTCAAATAATCACACCAAAGTTTTAAAATTGTCACAGTGATAAAGGCCACGAAGAAAAGACAAGGGGACTCAGAGCATCATTCCAAGGAGAGGTGATCTTGGGATTCTGAGACCGTTTCTCTGTATTAAGGTGATACTTGGTAGTTGTGCACATGAGCTCCCCAGCTGGAATCAACCTCACTGGTGTGATGCTCACCGGCTCTGACCTGAGTGTCTACTCTGGCTGTACCCAGGCAGTCTCTTACTTACCAGTCCAGACATGTGGATTTTCATTGGGATGAGCCATCCTATGTTTATTGCCCCTGTGTTTTATCTCCTTTCTAACAAGCTGCCTTTTTAATTTGCTGAGGATCATGCTGAATTCTAGTCTGGTCCCTTGAGCCCTCAGGAACTCCATCTAGTTTCATTTTGCTTGCAATTTTCATCCTTATTAATCCCCAATTCCTCTAGCCAGGCGATTGATAAAGACGTGCTATACCCAAAATAAAAGTGCCTTCCCTTTTGGTGCATGGTTTTGCTGCAGTTCTAGGAATCTAAAGATGGTTGATTCCATTTTCTCTGCCCAGAAGAGCAGCAAATACTCCCTTCAGTTGGCGGTACCATGAGCTTAAACAAGTGGGTCAGAACATCTCAGGATACAATTCTAGGATGTAAAATATGCTTCTCTCCAACACATCCCAGTACTTGATGTAGAATATGTCACTGCTATGTCTGAAGTTCATTTACGCTCTCAGCTCTCAGAGTCATAGCTGCAAATATCGGACTCAGAGTCAGAAAACAAAGGTTCAAAGTTTAGCCCTGCAACTTGCACAGCAGAGTGACTACAAGTCCCACTAGCTTTCAGTGTCTTCACATGGAGCAGGTGGTGCTCCTACAAATGCTTTTCCTACAAAATTATTGGGTCAAGGTGCACAGAAATCTGTTTTAGATAGGAGCTTCTTGTAGCTTCTGCAATAAGAAATCTAGCAAAGCAATTTGATGAGTAGGCTTGCATTTCTCTGACTACTTATAACATTATAGGTGAAGACCCTAGAGAACTTCAGGATAAGGAAGGAGATCACATTTAATTTGGTTATTATATTGGTCATGGAGTGTGGCAGTTTTTGAAAATGGTTGAAATATTCTTGTTATTACTCTCATTGAAAGTTGGGGTCTAATCCCCTGTTCTCAGATTTGGGCAGGCTTGGGTGTTACATATAGCAAATAGAATGCAACAGAAACCATGCTACATGACTTGCAAGGCAATATTAGCAATGTCCTGCATTCTCAGGGGACGCTCACTGTGGGGAAGCTAGAAGTTAGGCACCTTCCTATAAGCAAACCAACTACCCTGAGATCACCATGCTGGGAAGCACGTGTCAGCACTTCCAGTCGTCAGCCCCAGCTAAGCCCAGGTGATAGTCCACACTACCTACCAGCCATACCTGGTGAACTAACTTGGATGTCCAGCCCAGTTGAGCCTCCTGGTGACTGCAGCCCAGCCAACACATGATTGCGAGTGCATGAGAGACTTCCAGAGATAACTGTCCAACGGGGCCGTTCCCAAATTTCTGACCCACAAAACCAAGAGCCAAAAAAAAAAAAAAAAAAGAATCTGTTGTGTTCTGCTGTAATTTTTACATAGCAACATTGCCAGCAAAAATAACCAGAACCTGTAGTCACAATAGCAAGTGGCTGTGACTGGCAGACCAGGGTGGCTGGTAGAGACGGTGCTGGTGGTGACATGACACAACCATAAAACGTGAGATTTAGACATATTGATTGTGACTCTTTGTGTCGCTAGGACAGAGTCAAACAGGAGGCACAATGGAGACTCTGGGTTGAGGTCCAAGACTTGGTTAACTCCCATTCCCATTGAGGAGTTGGCGATGACGTTTTAATTGCAACATTGATTCTTTCGAGCATGTAATAATCACATCTGCTTAACAGCCTCACGCAAGGTCTGGTTTCACTTCCAGACATTATCTATGAAGGACAGACCACATCTGAAACTTAGCCAGTGCTTTAAAGTGTGTACATTTGCTTATGACAAAAAAACAGAAAAAGCTGAGAAAGGAAGTCTAATTAGAAATACCTCTGTCCAAACCCCATATTTATAAAACTCTTTTAATCTGGTTGACTTTAATTGGATGCCTATGACAAAATCTGAGAAGGAATGTTTTTTCACACTTGTAAGGAGAACAAGGTAACAGGATCTCTAAATTTCGAGGGATCGCTACAGGGGTATTTAAGTGTTTTGTTTGATTTATAAGTAAATGTTTTATTGAAATATTATACACACGCACACAAAGGAGAGTGCACTAAGAACAGCTCAGTGATTTTTTTTTTTAGATTTTATTAACATATAATGTATTATTTGTCCCAGGGGTACAGGTCTGTGAATCACCAGGCTTACACATTTCACAGCACTCACCATAGCACACACCCTCAAGAAACAAACTGAGGGTTGCTGAGGGGTGGGGGTAGGGATAGCCCAGCCACCCTATCCCTACCCTCACCCCCCAGCAACCCTCAGTTTGTTTCTTGAGATTAAGAGTGTCTTAAGGTTTGTCTCCCTCCCTGGTCCCTTCTTGTTTCATTTTTTCCCCTTCCCTTCCCCTCATGACTCCCCCCACCTGCCCTGCCTCTCAAATTCCTCATATCAGAGAGATCATATGATAATTGTCTTTCTCTGATTGACTTATTTCGCTTAGCATAATACCCTTTAGTTCCATCCGCATCATTGCAAATGGAAAGATTCCTTGTTTTTTTTTTTAAAGATTTTATTTATTTATTAAGAGAGAGATCACAAGTAGACAGAGAGGCAGGCAGAGAGAGAGAGAGGGAAGCAGGCTCCCTGCTGAGCAGAGAGCCCGATATGGGACTCGATCCCCGGACCCTGAGATCATGACTTGAGCCAAAGGCAGCGGCTCAACCCACTGAGCCACCCAGGCGCCTGATTCCTTGTTTTTTGATGGCTGCACAGTATTCTATTGTGTGTGTATATATATCTCACATCTTCTTTATCCATTCATCTGTTGATGGACACATCTAGGTTCTTTCCATGGTTTATCTATTGTGGACATTGCCACTATAAATGTTGGGGTGCATGTGCCCCTTCAGATCACTACATTTGTATCTTTAGGGTAAATACCCAGTAGTGTGATTGCTGCATTGTAGGGTAGCTCTATTTTTAACTTTTTGAGGAACCTGCATACTGTTTTCCAGAGTGGCTGCACCAGCTTGTATTCCCAACAAGAGTGTAGGAGGGATCCCCTTTCTCCGCATCCTCGCCAACATCAGTTCAGTGAATTTTTTACAAGCTGACTACACCTGCGGAATGGGAGCCCAGGTCTGAAAATGGAACATTGTTACTTCTGTAGGAATGCCTCTATAGCCGCTTCTAGTCACAGTGTAACCTTCAAAGGTAACCATCATTCTAACTTCTAACACAATAAATTAATTTGGCCTGCTTTTAAACTTTTTTTTAAAGTACTGTTTGTGTGTATTGTTTTGTCCTGGTGGCTTTTGCTCAGTATTATATTTCTGAAATTTGTACATGTGGTCAGATGTATTTGACATTTGTCCATTCCCACCACCGTATAATATTCCATTGTGCCAATATATCATAGATGTACTTATTCATTCTTCCACTGATGGTATCAGTAATATTTTATTCAAATTAATGAAGAAGTTTCAGCTCTCATTGGAATCAGTCCACTAATGATCTTGAGCATTCAATATGGTAGCTTTCTGGAATATGGTCTCACTGTGATCTTCCTCTACGGAGACTCTCTGAACTGCAACCATTATGTCTGATGAATTTTTTAATGGCAAAAAGAAAAGTAAAATTATCTCTAAATCAGGTTAATAACCTCAAGTGAGTCATTAAAGTCCTTCTGGGCTATATCCCTTGGGATGTGGCTCTAAAAAATGTCAGTGGTTCCTGTTGAAGGTAAGTTCACGGCAAGGAAAGTGTTGAGTCAAGAACATCATTGTGCTCATGAGGTTTCTTTCACCGGAACAGCCAAACCAATTTTCTAAATGACAGTTTGCAGTTTTTGTGGGCTTGTGAAGGATACGTTCATGTCAGCTTCAGAAGCCATCACACAAGGCAACTCTCTTTATGTGAAATTTTCAAATGACATTAGACTCGTTAGGAAATTGAATCCATGCAATTCACACCTGCTTGAAAAAGGCAAGCTCATTAACACTTTCCAACAACAACGTGAACTGCAGAAAACAAAGGGGATCTTCTGGAATCAAGGAGGGTTTGGGGCAGGAATAGGCTATGACATCTGGCTACCACTTTGATCATTATCTAACTAGGAGATTCTTCTTCATATAAAACTCGGGGATATGGGGTTAAACCCAAAGATTCTCTACACATGATTCTCAGATTCCTTAACACACACCTTTATGCAATGCTATTTTAGAGAGATTTCTACCCCAGAAACCTCTAATTAACCCAGCATTAACTCTACACATCACCTCAAAATAAATTCTTTATTTTTTTTCTTCAGTAGTTAGTTTCTTAAAACCTAGACACTGCTTCTTGCTTGGCTCATTTTTTTTTTTTTAATTTGTGGGGATGCTCTTATATTATTTGAGGTAATATTAACTGAGGAAACAAATAATCTCCCAAACATCAGTGGTTCAACATAAGACACACTTATTTGTTGCTCTCATAATGGTCTAATGCTGGTCTTCCTGGTGGCCTTCCACGTGACATTCAAGAGTTCAGTTATCTGTCATTTCACGTTTCTGTCTCCCCAGAGCCTCAGTGTCCTTTGAGATTTAGACAGCAAATGAGGAAAGAAAGAATAGGGAGAAGATACTTATGTCAGGAAATGGCACACATCACCTCCATTAATTGGGTGGGAACTAATCACATGGGCCTACCTAGATGCATGGGGTTCTGGGAAATGTAATCTCCTGCTGGGCAGCTGTTTTCCAGTAAGTACCCTATCACACTGCAGGGAACACACATTTTGGTGCAGAACTAACCATCAACTACAGAAAGTGTTGGCTATTACATTTTACCTTATTTTATAACAGACAATTATAACAACAACTAACATTTGTTGGATTTGACGTAAAGTGCACAACTCTAAGCCTTCAAAATTGGGTGTACAAAAATATATAATTTTATTTCCTGTAACTTGAAACAATTTGCATTTTGAAGCTCCGTTCTAGTACAGCAAGACGATTTATTTGGCGTCCCTAAGGAATCCCTTTCCCAGAATTTAGGCCAGAGTTCTAGAGTGCATTTCTGAAATGTTGGGGGCAGAATAGGAATCTTGTCATTGATCCACCTGTTGACATAGGCCTCAGAGATGGCCACTATTACAGAATTTATACCCTTTCATTCTACTGATTTTTGTCACGCTATTCTCAGGGCATGGAGATTTTCTCATGTCTCCCCACCACTCCCAAATGAATCCTCTAAAAAAGAAGTATTGAAGTCATAGAGTGCTGCTCCCCTTTGTTCTGAGATCCCAGATCTCTTTGGAGTACCAATCTCTGAACCCTAACATCACCCCCCCCCCATGGAGTTTAGCTAGAAATTCTAAGAAGAAAAATCCTTCTGTTTTCATGTTTCTGATCAAGATGTTTTGTCTATCCCCAAATCCTCCTTTCTCTTCCCCTCAAAGAATATGACTTGGAATATGAAATCTCCTTGATTTGTTATATTTCTGACTTTGGGAAAATTACTTAATCTCACTATGTCTCACTTTCCCCATCTGCAGAGTGAAAATAATGACATATCTCTTATAGACGACTAGGAAGTTTAGCTGATGATGAATTGAACACTAAGAAGGTAGGTCATTAGTCAGTTATTTGTGGTTGTAACAATACAGATCAGTGTAACAGATGACCACTGGGCCGCAGGGACATATAGGAATAGACTGATCACTCGCACATCTGAGGTCAGCTTGGGGTTCAGCTGGGAAGCTCTGCTGATCTTGACTGGACTCTTTTATGTATCTGGGGTTAGGCTGGCTCTCAGCTGAACTAGGCTGCCCTTGTCTGGGATGCCTGGGTGATTCAGCTCTGTTCCATCTATGTCTCATTCTCTAGCAGGTTAATCTGAAAATGTTGTCTTGGTGATAACAGAGGCACAAGAGAGCAATGGAAGCACATAAATTCTCTAAAGGCAAGGCTCAGAAGTAGCACACCATCACTTCTCTTGCATTCTGTTAACTGAGGCAAATCACGTAGCCTAGCCCAGATTTAAGGACTGGGGGAATTGACTATCTTTTTTCGTGGAAGAAATTCAAAGTCACGTGGCAAGGAACATAGAAATAGATAGGTAAAATAATTGGGCCATTAAACAGTCTTCCATACTAATCGATAAATTTTAGTTCAATCTGAAGTACATTTGGGCATATTAAAACACATAATTCACTTAAAAACCCTCTGGGATCAATTTCATCAGCTCAGTCTCTTCCTCTTTTGCCCCATTGGATGAGTCTCTAGCTACCTTCTAGAAAGTAAAATGGTGAATGGATAGCTCTAAGTGGAGAAAGGTCTGCTTTCTAGGCAGAGATGGTCGCTCAGTGCCCAAATGCCCATGATTAGATTAGCAAGGTCTAGCTCACCTTCCCTTCCCCGCCCCCCCTCGCCCCCCCAGTGAAAGGAAAGTCACCTTCTAGTCTCTAAATGAAGTTTAACATTTCTACATTCAGAGGGACAGGCAAAAAAAGTTCCATCAGTATAGTGATCTTGCATACCTGCCAAAGTCCTTCTAATATGGTCGCTGGGTGTGGTAGGCATGGCCAGGGTGTTCTCATGGACCTTCACTTCCTAATTTTTGTTCATTACGACTCTGAGGATGAATACAGAGTTGGATGAGCTGAGAAGTCATGGTATGATGGGAGAGGCAGTGAGGAACTTCTATTGGGACTCCTGTTTGTTCTTCTTCAGAGTATCTGAAAGAAAATCTTCCCCACATTACAAAGCTGATTTCCTTCTGAAATCTCCATGTCAGCTGCCTGTGGTATTCATAATCCTTCTGGAAATATATCTGTGACTGTTTTTCTAATAAACAAATTGCTCTGGTCATATTTGCTAAGAGAGCATTTACCTTCTACTTGTTCGGAGTTTCAGTATAAAGTTTTTCTTACACTGATTTTCCTACTAGCCTTGAGGTCTATGGGTGAGTGAGTGGCCTTGGTGTATAGGCTTCCCATAAAATTCCTTTCTTTTTTTTTTTTTATAAGATTTTATTTATTTGCCAGACAGAGATCAGCAGAGAGTCAGGCAGAGAGAGAGGAGGAAGCAGGCTCCCCGCTGAGCAGAGAGCCCGATGCAGGACTCCATCCCAGGACCCTGGGATCATGACCTGAGCTGAAGGCAGGGGCTTTAACCCACTGAGCCACCCAGGCACCCCTAAAATTCCTTTCCATACAGTAGGACTTCAATAGATACATCCCCCTGTTTAAAACTTAAACTATTTTTTTCTTTATTTACTTCACCAGCTAATTTAGAAAGGTGTGTCTTGATGTGCATGTTTTATTGATTTAACATATAATGAACAATTTCCCTTTCCATTACGTTTACATTTAAAATGCTATTTTTAGTCCTAACAAAACATCCTAATGCATATATGGACAGAAATTCACTTAATGAAATCATTTTGTTGAGAAACTAGATGTTTTCTGGTTTGTCATGATTACAAACCAAGGAGAAAGCGCTGGGTGTCATATTTCTACAACAGATTCTTGCTGATATGCGCTGTAACTGTATTAGAGATTTCCACCATGCAGGTGACAGAGTTGAGAAGCTATTAGAATAGACACCTGGTTATTACCCCAGAGCCTCAACTCATTCTAACCCTGCTAAGCTATAATCCTCTACATAGGGGAGTCTTGAAAACCTATATTCATGTGAAGAGAGGGCAGGTGCCCTCCAACTTATTTCTGAGGTCATAACTACAATAATTGTACTTTACTGGATTTCCACAGTGGTGTTGTGAAGACAGGAAGACAGATGTGATAAGCACTTGGCCCCCAAGTCCCATTCCTATAAAGTGGGGTCTGTCCTCCAGCTCAGGCTTTCTGACTCCTAGGCTGGAATTTTCTACTGCAATATGCTATAAAAACTTATTTGTACTAAGAATAATAGTCATAGGTAACTTTCATTGGGCTTTTTTTTTCTTTTTAACTTTTTATTTTTAATAAACATATAATGTATTTTTTTTTATTTCATTTCTTTTCAGCGTAACAGAATTCATAGTTTTACACCACACCCAGTGCTCCATGCAATGCGTGCCCTCCATAATACCCACCACCTGGCTCCCCCAACCTCCCACCCCCCCCCCGCCCCTTCAAATAAGTCAAGCAGAGAGAGTCAATTATCATATGGTTTCACTTATTTGCAGAGCATAACAAATAACATGGAGGACATGGGGAGATGGAGAGGAGAAGGGAGTTGAGGGAAATTGGGGGGGAGATGAACCATGAGAGACTATGGACTCTGAAAAACAACCTGAGGGTTTTCATTGGGCTTTTATTATATGTTAGACTGTGTTCTCGGTGCCTTACATGTATTAATTCAGTCAATCTTCAAAACAACTACGACATGTGGTTGAGTGTCATTATTATCATCATCACCATCATTGGTGTTTTACTGAGGTGGCAACAGAGAGAGATGAAATAATTTGTCAAGGCCACATGGCTGGGGAGTAAAAGAGCTGCAATTTGAACTCAATTTGAATTCAATTAAGAGCCCAAGCTCTTGACCCCCGTGATACATGGATAGATATTGACTGATGTGTATAACTTAAGGTAAACACAAAGTCAACCTGGAAACTCACCTATCATTACCATTGCCATGTTAAATCCTGGAAGATTCACCATCTTCTTGTTTTCTCCATAGCTTTCCCTTGTGCATCCGTGGGCATACACACACACACACACACACACACACACACACACACACACAACCACATGCACGCAGGCACACACAATTGGAGTATTACTCAACCTACCTCCAGATTACAACCCAGAAAATGTTCTTATCATCAAAACAAAGTAATCCCTTCTGCTAATCCTCTTCTTCCCCTACAAATCCCTTCTGTGCCAATCTCCCTCTGTCTCAGCGTCTTCAGCCTTAAATGATAAATTAATTGTTCATCTGGATTTTATTTCTACTTTAAACTATCACTTATTACTGCCTTCTTATTGCAGAAGTAGTATGCATCTCCTGAAAAAAGTCAGAAAAACAAAAAAGTATAGAAAATAAAGTAAAACCACCCATAATCTCCTTGCTTCCCAGAGATAAGCACCGTTTACATTTTTTCCCTATCTTCTTCCACACATCCTTGGTAGAAGGAGATCATACCACAGTTCTAGTCTGAACTGGCTCTTTTCACTATCTGTATCATGAACCTTCTCATGTTTTACTAACTACATTGTGACTTCTCACATCTACATAGTATCCCATTGTTTTATTAATATAGTAGCTTAATAGACGAGCATCCTTTAACACACATATATGTCCCATTCCTGGTCATTTCTTTAGGAACAATTCCTAGAAGCAGCATTGCTGGATGGAAAGTGTCTGGTTTTAGGCTTTTAGTGATGGTTGTCAAATTCTACTCTACAAACACCTATTAGTTGACACTTCCATGAGGACTTAATGGGAATGCCTGAACCCTTTTGGAGCCCAGCTCTACAAGGGCCACAGCTGCTTCGTCCTCTCCTAGTCCACCTCTGGCTGTTCTAAGCCGTGGAGATGACGTATGGACTCGCCATGGGATCCCTGACACCCACCTCCCCACAGGCAGATAGACTCGCTCACTCCAAGGTTGTTATTCATCTCATTTTACAACAACAACAGAAGACTCACTATTAAGAAATGATCTCCTCCCCACAGGCTCTGGGAATCAAACCGTCTTTCCTTGTAGCCACCAGACATACTACTCTGGAAGCGGCCAGGTAAGGCTGCCATGTCTCATTCTACCAGCATCTCGCAACCAGGCTTTGGTTTTCCTAAGAACATGTTTCTCCTGACTCGACTTTTTGCAAGTTTAGAAATACCTATGTGATTAGCTCTTCTTAGAACCTGTATCATTAAAAACTCGGCTACAGTGATGGGTGTTAAGGAGGGCACGTATGGCACGGAGCGCTGGGTGTTATACGCAAACTGGGTGTTACACGCTTAGCAGGGTTAGAATGAGTGGAGGCTCTGGGGAAATAACCAGGTGTCTGTTGTAATAGCTTCTCAACTCTGTCACCTGCATGGTAGAAATCTCTAATACAATTACAGTCACATATCAGCAAGAATCTTTTGTGGAAATATGATACCCAGCGCTTTCTCCTTGCTTTATAATCATGACAAAAAGGAAAACATGTCCAATGAACTATGGAGCACTACATCAAAAACTAATGATGCAGTGTATGGTGACTAACGTAACATAATAAAATACAATAAAAAAAGAAAAAAGAAAAATTTGGCTAAAATGAAAAGTGGCAGTAAAGATCTTAAGGTTAACGAACTTAATCTTAAATCATTTGCTGAAATATTTATGGGCAAGTTAGATGCTAGATGGTAAGACACAGTGTCTGTTTTCAGGGGCGGGAGGGTCACTGTCTGGAAAGGGAGGCAGAGAACTAAAATACAAAACACAGAGTACTTGGGACCCATGCAATAAGCAGAAGGTTACTGCATTTTAAAAAAGATTTTATTTATTTATTTGACAGTTAGAGATCACAAGTAGGCAGAGAGGCAGGCAGACAGGGGAAAAGCAGGCTCCCTGCTGAGCAGAGAGCCCAATGCGGGTCTCGATCCCAGGACCCTGGGATCATGACCTGAGCCAAAAGCAGAGGCTTTAACCCACTGAGCCACCCAGGCGCCCCGTGTTGTCTTTGAATGATGGACAGTAGCAGACAAATATGACACAGAATAGAAAGTGTTGCCAGACACTTTTCGGGTGGGGGGGGGGCAAGACCAGTTTTTCTCCTCTAAGCATCTTACTCTCCTCCTGCCACCCCATATAAAAGGATGTAGTGGAATTTGTTGGAGGGTTTGGGATTGAGTTTCAGGTGGAAAGTTAGTCCTTCCTGTGGGAAGTGGGAAGGGGGTCCTCTCCCTTCTCCCCAGCCAAGTGAGTAGAGCTCACAATCTTGGTTACTGGGAAGAAGGAGGGTCACTCTGTGTCGGACCGCCATGTGTGTTTGTCATTCTGCTCACAGGACCTTTGGAACAGCGTTTTAAAGTAATGGGTGAAAGATGGCGGAGGGAGTGGAACAGCCCCACTTTCACTGTGGAGACAGGGAAGTTTCTTGGATTCCTGGGTAGACCAATCGCACAGTAGAGCCTGATCCCAAGCTCCAGGGAAGCAGAGGGACAAAAGCAGCAGGAGTCTGTGAAGTATTCCCTTGGGGGCTAGAGATGAAGAGATGCAGGAGTGCTGATGATGAGCAAGAATGACTCATCTGAACTGTGTATTACTATATCTTGTCCAAAGCTATCACTGGAGACTTTGTCTAATCTACAAATATCAAGATAGTAGAGCTGGGCTCCTGGGAAGAGCTTTTATTTATTTATTTATTTATTTAGTCTTAACTGCCAGTAACCTCAGGACCAAGTCCTTGCCCAATGGTGGTAATTAGTCTGCCTCTTGCATCCAAACACGTCACTCTTTGCTTCCATTAAGTGGCTTCTACTCCTCTAATTGTGCTATTTGACAGTTTGTTTCATTTTACAAATGGTCCCAGACCACTTTGTGAGTGTTGAGACAATCTTGGGGGGAGAGGTGTTCCTTTGTGTGGTGTGAGGAGTCACATACTGACTGTGGTCCTAAAATCTAGAACAATGAGGATCTGCTGTCCAGCTAAGCAAATGACTGTTGCTGAAAGCACAAGTGTAAACAGGACTCTAGTCGGTGAACTGGCTAAGCGGGCATAGTTCCTGGTGTTAGAAAATTAGCCACAGTTTACTCAAATATTTTTATGTTCTGAGATCTCTGTCGTTAGAAAGAGCCCTAATTTGGGGTGCTGGTTTTCACTTTAACCAAAAAAATCATCACTTGAAGCCAGTCAGGGAATATTAGTAAAAATTTATTTATTTCTGAGATTTTTCTTTAAAACATAAAGATAATTTATTTGAAAGTATCAGAACAATACAATATTTTTCAAATTTCTTATGGGGCATCATTTTCTTATTGACTCAGTGGACACCTGCTATGGGCCCGACCCTGAGGATATAAGAGGAAACATAGTGGATGTGGTTTTGCTCTGGCAAAGCTTATGGTCTGGCAGGGCTGTTTGCTTGTTGTACAATGCTTGTTCCTATTGATATTAATTCATGATCAATAATTGCTTTGTTTTGTCTCAATACCTCAGGAACAAATGACCACAAAATGTAACAACCTAAAATGGCTACTTAAAATTTCTGCTCCCAGATTTGTGGGTCAGAAATTTTGGAAGGGCTCTCTTATATGGCGGACGTCAAACCTTGGCTGGGCTACTGCCATCTGGTGGCTTGATTGGGTCTCATGGCTGACAGTGAACGCAGGCTGATGGAAGCCCCTTCCCGCCGCCTTTCCAGCGTGGCTGTCTCAGGATAGTTGAGTTTCTTACATGATAGTTGGCTTCTCCAGAACAAGCATCCCGACAGAAGCAGCACGGGTCACATGGGCTTTCTGCTTGGCCTTTTGATTCTGTGACCCAGCTTTGGAAGCAATATCACTTCGGCTTTATTCTAGCAGCTACAATCAAGTCACCAAGATTAGCTCAGATTCAAGTGGAGAGGACACAGAACCCACTTTTTGACCAGAGCCATCTCAGAGAATTTGAGGTCATGTTTTAAAACCACTAAGAGAGATTTTTCAGGTGGCATCAGGTCCTGCAAAACTTAGGTAATTATCTAGGGGTCGTAGGGCAGATAAGGTAGAGGCCATTCTTAAAAATGGTGGGGATTTGGAAATATGCCAACAAAGCTTCCTCTGCTCTACTTCCTCCTACAGTTTCTATAAAGCTAAATGAGGCAATGGTTTCCTTACTCCATTTCCCTATTCCACTGAATATCAGGCTTCTTCCAAGTTGTTTTGGGACAAGAGCGTAGGCTGTCACAAGCAGTGCCATTACTAACTCCTGTATGTTGGACTTGCCAATACAACACCCAAAATGAACATACTTACTCTCAGTCCCAGTACAGAATTAAGAGTGGAAAACACTAGGTTATTAAGAAAACAGCAGGTATCACATACATGTCATACTACAGACAGCACCCCTGAGACATGGTCACTGAGTCATTAATCTATTTCTACCTGTATCCTGAGTTTCTTTAAAAAAAATTTTTTTTAAATGTATTTGATAGAGAACACAAGCAGGGGGAGTGGCAGGCAGAGGGGGAAGCAGGCTCCCCACTGAGCAGAGAGCCTGATGTGGGACTCAATCCCAGGACCCTGGGATCATGACCTGAGCCAAAAGCAGATGCTTAACCACCTGAGCCACCCAGGTAGACCCTTTCTGAGTTTCTGGAGTGTAGACTTCCTTGCTGCCATCTGGTTCTGGACAGACTTTTACTGGGGGAACAAGATGTCCTCTGACATAGTCTTGAGGATTCTGGTTTCTCCTTACAAAGACCTTTAAGAAAAGCTTCTGTAGCTCATATAAACTTGTGAGCAATCTGGGGGGATCGAGGTTATTCTATCACTTTTGCCATAGTCCCACTGAGCAAGAAATCTCTTGAGGCTTCTCTCTCCTCCCCAAATTGTCCAAAATTCAAATGCAGACACAATATGTTGTAAAATGTATTTCTTCTGAAGGACTTGGTCAAAATGTTAGAAGCCACCTGCTTTTTATTTTTCAAATAGTTTTTTTATTTATTCATTTGAGAGAGAGCGAGTGAGAGCACGTGTAGTGGGGAGGGTCAGGAGAGGGAGAAGCAAACCCCCCTCTGACCAGGGAGCCTGATGCCGGGCTTGATCCCAGAACCCCAGGATCATGACCCAAGCCAAAGGCAGACACTTAGCTTACTGAGCCACCCAGGTGCCCCCCCCACCCAAAACAACCTGCTTTTAAACACTAAACATGATTTTCAGAGACTAACCATTGGCATTTTCAGTGCCAATGCCTAAAAGATTCAGGCCTGCGTCCCTCAGCAGTGGGCAGGTGTTCGTGGGTGTAAGGTTTTACAGGAGAGATGCACACGACACCAGGTGAGATAGGCGCAAGGCAAGGTTTATTAAAGGCGCCCTCGGGCGAGGTTCTGCGACTCAGGAGAGGAGAGTTGGGGAAGTCGAGCCTGGAAAGGGGTTGAGTGAGCTTTTATTGGGCCAAGGCAAGGCGGGGGCTCATAACCACATCTGGTAAGGTTAGAGGTTGGGGTTGGAGAATCCCAAAGTGGCTGGTTTCTGTTTCTCCCATAAGTTTCAGTTTACTCAAGGTGACGTGTCCTTGACAGATGTCCTTCTGGCAGGAAAGTCCTGGGTAGGGGGAAGATGGCGGTCTGGTGGCCATTTTATTGTTCCTCCTGCATTCCCAGGGCCGCCGACCTAACAGTAGGGTTTTGTAAACTCATGTTCAGTGACCACATCATATGATAGCTTAGACTAGTTCAGACTCCAGTCTCCTCTCTGCCCAGTGGTCGGACCTAGTGTTGACCCATTTGAACTGTCTATGCTAGGAAATTATACCTCCCCACTTCATGTCATCTCAGCCCCCAGACTGTGCTGAAGGGAACCTGCTGGCAAAGTAGAAGCTGTCCTCGCTGAATTACTATAGGAGAGAGAAACTGCTGTAAGGCAAAGGTATTCTTGCTCCCTTACCAGCACCAAGGGCCGATGTCAGCAGTAGTGATTCTGAGTGTGACCTGTCTCTAAGGGGTGGGGCAATGGGACAATGACTTAGTGTAGGGAACTCTCAACCAAGCTGACCAAAGTTCCTTGGGTTCAACCCAAGACTGGGGAGATGGGCAAGAATGCGGTATTTACTGCCCCATAGGCCAGGATGGATGAAGGCTGTATTGAGAGCTCAGTGCTCTAGGAACTGGTTGGGGGTGGGTTGTTTGTGAGTTTCACCAGTGAAGGCTGAAACCGTGAAACCACCATAAAACAGTTCTGTGCTAGCCTGCTGGAAGATGGTGTTGTTTAGGCTAAGGATTTTGAACCTTTAGATTTGTTCCAGCACCGAGGGTAATAGCTCCTTTCACACTGGGGCAGGACCAGTCTTTCTTTGGGATCTCAACCATGCCTCCCTTTCATTTCCTACCACAGGGTATATAGGAGTCTCCCCTTACCACCTTTTAAAGTTATTCCTTATAGGAGCACCTGGGTGGCTCAGGTGGTTAAGCTTCCTGTTCAGCAGGGAGCCTACTTCTTCTCCTTCTGCCCCTCCCTGCTCCTGCAACTGCACACATGCGAGCGCTCCCCCTTTTCCTAAGAAATAAATAAAATCTTTTTAAAAAAGAGTCTCTCTTCCTCTCCTTCTGCCCCTACCCCTCTAAAATTAAAAAAAAAAAAATCTTTTAAAAATAAGTTATCTAAAACATAGTAGGTTTTTTAATCCCCACCCCCTATGCTCATTGCCACTTTGATCCAATGGTTCTAAGGTGGACACTGTTAAATTTTATCCTTATATGGCTATTTCTTCCTGTGTTTCCAGGGATCAGCTACTTCTCTTCTGCCTTTACATCTTTCCTTTTGATATGTTAATGTGTTTCATCAAGTCCTCAAGCCCTCAAGAGAGTCTGTTCAGCTCCAGCCCGCCAGGATGAAATTTCTCTTGGGAGTTTTAACTGTTCAGTAGAGCATAGGAGAAAGTGGAACTTGGTTTTAAAACCTAAGATATCAAGCAGGGTCTATGAATAAGTTTTAGGGACTTAACAGAATTGTATACAAACTTCCAGATTTGTCTGAGCTTTTTTCTAGGGACAAAGTCCAGATTTAATTACGTTCTTAAAAGGGTCAGTGACCACAGACTGGTTAACTTTATAGGATGCTGTTTCTTTCCATATAATCTCCAGCCCAGTGGGTATATTGTGCTGCTTCCTAAGAATTTTGGCTAAAAACAACAGAATCATATGGAATTAATTTATTGGGCTTTTTTTTTTTTTTTTAAGTAGGTTCCATGGCCAGCACAGAGCCCAAAGTGGGTCTTCAACTCCCACTTGAGATCAAGGCCTGAGCTGAAATTGAGTCAGTTGCCCAACCAACTGAGCCACCGGGGAGCCTCTGTTAGGCTTTAATTGAGCATGTTTTGAGTGCCATTCACAGGACTAGTGTTTTAGTCAGTTTCGGCTGTTTTAACAAACTACCATAGACTGAGTGGTTTACAAACAATAGAAAATTATTTCTTACAGTTCTGGAGGCTGGAAGTCTCACTTCAGGATGCCAGCAAGGTCAGGATCTAGTGAGAACTAAATTCTGGGTCGTAGACTGACTGCTACTCATGGTATTGTCACATGGCTGAAAGACAGTAAGCTGGCCCTCTGGCCTCTTCTTCCAAGAGCACCAACATGAAGGCTCCACACTCATGATCTAATTACCTCCCACAGGCCCTACTTCCAGATACTCTCACACTTCGGATTGGATTTCAACATATGAATTTGGAGAAGTGGGAACCCAAATATTTAGAGCATAACAACTAAGCACCAAGGTATAAATGCCTAAAGAGTATGGTTGGTAAAGAGCTTGCACAGATAGGGAAAAAAAGGCAAGTAAATTAACTGATACTGCCCAGCATGCAAGTAGACAGACGTGCAACTAGAGATTAGAGAAATACTGGGTGCACGGAGGAGAATTGAAACGATAGCAGGTGATTAAGGGAAGGCTTCTAGGAAGAGTAAACTCTTGTGAGAATCTTTTACAGAGTTACAGACCATCATTTAGTCGGAGAAATGGGTTTGAGGGATAGAGGTTATTCTGGAAGAGAAAAATAATATAGATGCAAACACAGAGTAGTGAAATGATACTGCATGTTTTGACTAGTGGGAGATAAAGTCACAGAGGTAGTTTGAACTTTGCTTGCAAAACTAAGAATTTGAAGAGATAAAGGAATGCTAAGACTTGTGCTTCAGAAAGCTCATTTGACAGGCACTATTAGACTGATTGTTTGAATGGAAGTGGGCCTGCCATCTTAACCCATGGTATGGGAGTGGGAAGGAGGAGAATGGAGACAAATGCCATGCTTGGGTGATGTTGATAGAGAAGGGAAAATGGACTTGGAGATTCTTTGTACATGGGTAAAGGAAGTTTCAGTCCCTAGTGAGCCCCAGTTTCTGTGTGAAATAGCTTGGATGATAAGCAAAGGTCTCACTCACTTAAATCGGTTAGGGAAAAAATTGTGAGTTTAATTATAAACATGTTTAAGGAGATTGAGGAGCACATGGATATATACAGGTGGAGAGATGGTCAGTAGACATTTGCATGTGGATCTGGAACCCAGGAGACAACATAAATATGAATCCATAACGTATATGTTAGAGTTTAGTTTCGATGAAGGACCCAATGGAAATGTATAGTGAGAATAAGAAAGAATCAACAGAGAGTTTTCAGAAGTGCTGGAATTTAGAGTTTGAGGGAAATATAAAGATTCTGAAAACAAAAAAGTAGAAGATAGCCAAAGATATCTAAGGGGTGATAGGGAACCAAGAGGCCATTGGAAAAGAAGACATCATAAGGGAGTGGTCAGCCATGTCTCATCTTGCAGAGATGTCAAGAAAGCAAAAGGCCCAGAAATTGTGGATCAGGTAACTAAACTACTGGGACTTAGCAAGCATTTCCTTTTCCTCTGGTGGGAGCAGAAGCCAGACTAGAGAAGGTTGAGGCATAAATGGGAGATGAGAAAGCAGGGAGAATGAAGAAACTTGGCCAGGAAGGGAAGAAGAAAGCAAGGACCGGTGGGAGAAGTTTGACTTTGAAAGTTCTATTGTATTTGGAAGGAAAATGTTTTATTGTAAAGATTTTGAGGGATTTAAAGACATCTACTCATAGAGAGGAGCCTGTAGAAGAAATGACAAACAGTGGGATCAACTCTGTGGCAAAGGGTTTATAGAGAGAGGAGAGACCAGTCCGAAGAAGGGATTCAAGAATTCACCCTAGCCTTGAGAACTTATGTTGGGTGAAAGAAGCCAGACCCAAAAGACCACATACTGTATGGGTCAGTTTGTATGAAATGTCCAGAATAGGCAAATCCATAGAGACAGAAAATAGATTAGTGGTTAATTGGGAGCTGATGGGAGGAGAGAATGTGGGGTGATTGCTAATGGTGATTCTTCTCTGTTTTTTGGAATTAGATCATGATGATGGTTGCACAATTTAATGAATATACTAAAAATCATTTAATTGTACATTTTAGAAAGGTGAATTTTATGGTATGTGAATTACATCACCATTAAAACAAATTTTGGAAAGAAAAAAAGAATGCTTCTTGAGTAGAAGGAGACACCTCTTAATCTCCAAGGTAGAAATGCCAAAAGGAATATAAATGACATGTTACCCCTTTGCAGAAGGGCAGTACCAGCCACTATGATTTGTGGGGCCTGGTGCAAAATGAAAATGTGGAGATCCATGTTTACAAATTATTAAGAATTTTAAGACAGTGACGAATGGGAGAAATTTGGAACTGTCCTTGAGGAGAATTGTAGAGAGAACTAATGGCAGACTTGAATTACTGGGCAGGGCATTGGTCAGAGACCCTGAACTTGTAGTAATATGATTGTGATTTTTCACTGTTTGATCTCAAAAGACTAGCTATAGGGCTTAAAGCACTTGAAATGGTAGAGGTGAGGTTTTTTAAGGCAAGGGTTATTGAAGATTAAAAAAGCAAAAGAATCAAAGTGATTCTAATCAAAATGATTAGACTCACTGGGATTGCTGGATCCCTGAGGATGGGTTAGGGAAATCACCATGTATAGAAGGTACTCATATAAAGTCTGGAAGTAGACTGGCCTATGAGTCATGGTCTAAATGAGGTGCAGACACAGAAAAGTGAGGAGAAAGAAAGGAACGTTGGAAGATTGTGCACAGAGATGGGGTCATTGGAATTTAAGATTCTAGATGTGGAGTTTTGAGTTTTGATAAGTCTAGGATGCAATTCTGCTGAGTTGATGCGGCTTCACATGGTAATGACTTGACTCACAGAGCTTCAGGCTTCAAAGAGTTTTAATCTTAAGATCTAATTGGGGCACGTTCTTCTCCTCCATGGAAGGAATGTCCTTAACCACACACAGCAAATTGCGCGTTGATAGAAGCTGCTACATATGGCATGACAGATGGGACAAGTGGGGGAACATGTTTTTCCCTTGTCACAGAAGTGTTTTCTCTTGATGGCTTTGCTCCTTTATAGGGGTAGCTGTGCTTCTCACAGTTCTCACCTCTACTACAGAGAAAGGACGTGCCAGGCCTAGTGCTCAGAGGGGGATGACAAATCTGGCCAGCAGCAACTGTCCAAAGGACCAAAAAACTATCTCTACTCTAATTTCCTTTAAACACTCTTTCATAAAAATACTCTAATTTCCTTTAAACACTCTTTCATAAAAATAATAAGTGTGCAGGAACCATGAGTTTACACACCATGGAGTTAATACAGAAGGCCCCAGTGTCCCCTTCCAATCACAGCTCCTCTACAAAGGTAATGATGATATTGATTTCTAACAATGTTTTGGGTTTTTCAAAGAAAGTCATGCAATATGTAGGCTTTGGTATTTGACTTCTTTTGCTCAGCTTTATGTTTTGAGATCTATGTTGTTACATTATCTGAAGTTCATGAGTCCTCATTGCTATATAATATTTAATCATATGGATACACTACAACTTAACTTATCCAGCCTACCGTTGGACATTTGAGTTTTTTCTAGTTTGGGGCTACCGTGAATAATGTTCTCTTAAACTTTTGTTGAACTATGTTTGGATTTCTATTGTGACTGCACTTAGAGTTGGAATTGCTGGGTCATAAGGTACATATTTATACTCAGTTTTACTTGGTACTGCCAAAGGGGTTTCCAGGTTATATTCATTGTCATTCTCACCGGCACTGGACGAGAGTCTAGTTGCTCCACATCTTTGCCAACACAGGTATTGTCTGTCTTTTAAAAAAATTTTGTCATTTTAGTCATTGTCTTTGGTTGTGTGGTATCACATTGTGTTCTGTTTGAATTTATCGTGTATTTATTTAATAATCTGTGGTAGGCCTAACCCTGTGCTGCGTCCTGAAGGATATGCCTAATGTTTTTGTCAGGACCCTGCTAGCAAGCAGGAGGAACTTGAGTTACAACTTGAACTAGAGTAAATGAAAAAAAGAGATTTTTTGTCTGTATTATTAAGCTGTGGGAAGGAAGCTGAAGGAGGGACCTGAACACAGTCTGGACTCCTTTGGTGTTTCATCTCTGCTTTGCTCTGCATTTGGGTTTCATCCTTCCCTAATGAAGTCAGGCTTCTTGCCATGGCCAGTCATGTGGGCAGTGACAAGACTGGCCTTAGTGCAAAGACAAGGAAGGAGCAAAGTAGCTCTTTATCATCAGTTCCAAGCATAACAACCCTGGAGAAGTATTCTTACTAGATTACTCACTAGATTAGCTTGGGTTTTGTGTCCATCTCTGGACCAGTCTCGGAGGTCAGTGGCAGGGGACGTGGGAGGAAAGATAAGAGAGAAATGACTATAATTCCCACATTTGGATCAGGAGCTCAAACTTTATCCAATTACTTTGCTCGGGGAGGCATGGTTATGGAAGAAGATATAATTCCTATTCTATTTTTTAAAAAGATTTTATTTATTTATTTGACAGAGAGAGAGAGAGAGAGACCATGAGAGAGGGAATACAAGCAGGGGAAGCAGGAGAGGGAGAAGCAGGCTCCCCGCCCAGTAGGGAGCCTGATGTGGGGCTCAATCCCAGGACGCCAGGATCATGACCTGAGTCGAAGGCAGACACTTCACGACTGAGTGACCCAGGTGCCCCTATAATTCCTATTCTAATGATATAACTCAGATTAAGGACGGAGCAGTTCCCCACAATGAGAAGAATAAACACATGTGGTCCTAGAAGAATCCTTAAGAGCCAGGCCAGCATTGCTTGGTAGGTTATTTATAACAATGGGTGCAACTATTCTCTCTGTATCTGTTCCCCTCTGCAATGCAATGCTGTAGTTCCTCCTAGTAACAGATGCCATCTATATCCTTAGTCCTTGGATCTAGGCTGGCCATGTGACTTCCTAAAGGATTTCCTTTAGGATGTGATTTCCTCAACATAAGTAGAATGCAAAGAAGTAACAAGGTGACTGTTCTGATCCCAAGAAGAACTGTGAGCTTTCCCTCATTCTCTTGCTATTCTTCCCAGCTGCCATGTGAAGAAGCCTGGGCTAGCCTGCTGGAGGAAGAGGGACCAACTAAGCAAGGACAAGTCTCTCTATTTATCCCATTTGAGGCCCCAGACATGTGACAGAATACAACAAATTTAGTAAAGCCACCTAATGGGAGAGTTAGCCCAAGACCAGACAGGTTATCCATCTAAGTCTAGCCTAAACTGCCAGCCCACAGAAGGGCGAGCTAAATATATAATTATTTTTTTTACCATGTATTAAGTTACTTGATTAAAGAATTATTATTAAATAAAATTATTGCTATTGTTCTTGTTAAATTACTTAACTTTGGGATGGGCATTGTGCCACAGTAGTTGACAATGATATACACCCCAATTTGTGATTACTATGCAAGAAAATTGCATGTGTTTCTTTACCCCAGAAACAGAGTTTTGGTGGGAAAACAAATCATTCACCATATGAAATGGTGCCAAAGTATAACGAAGGAATAGTTCAGGAAACAAGCGCTAATGTCATGAGTGTGACGAGGATAAGTTTGGTATACTCAAAGAATGCTTCACGGAGATACAGGAATGTCCGTTAGTTAGCCTTTGAGGAAATGAGAGTGTGAGCTACAGAAATGATGGTGAAAGCCATTCTGGATGGATGTTTAGAAATGAACATGAGCAGGGGGCGCCTGGGTGGCTCCACTGGTTAAGCATCACACTCTTGATTTCAGCTCAGGTCATGGTCTCATTGTTGTGAGATTGAGTTCCACAGGCTGTGCACTCAGCATGGAGTCTGTTTGAGATTCTCTCCTTCTCCCTCTGCCCCTCCCCCCGTCCTTCTGCCCCTCCCCCTGCCCCTCTCAAAGAAATAAATAAAATCATTAAAAAAAACAAAAACCAAAAAACCGAAAAGTGGAGCAGGACAGGTATGGGGAATAAATGAAAGACTTGCATGGAAGCGTGTTTGGGGCCAGTGGGTTAAGAGCAAGAAGAAAGGGGAGGACAAGAGAAAAGCATAGCTGCAAAAGGAAGGGCAGAAGAGGGAAGCACAGGTGGCTAAATGAAGACATAGAGTTTTGACTCATGTTCTTTTTAGTATGAACCTCATTTTATTTTGTTTCTTTTATAATTTTTATTTACTTATTTATTTTTAAAGTTTTTCTTTTTTTTAATTTATTTATTTGACAGACAAAGATCACAAGTAGGCAGAGAGGCAGGCAGAGAAAGAGAGAGAGAGGGAAGCAGGTTCCCTGCTGAGCAGAGAGCCCGATGTGGGACTCAATCCCAGGAACCTGGGATCATGACCTGAGCTGAAGGCAGAGGCTTTAACTCACTGAGCCACCCAGGTGCCCCTATTTTGTTTCCTTTAATTTAATTTTTTATTTTGGGAGGCCACAGAGGGAGAAGAGAGAGAATCTCAAGCAGACTCCATGTTGAGTCTGGAGTCTACCTGGGAGCTCCATCTTGGGACTCTGAGATCATGACCTGAGCCAAAATCAAGAGTCCGACGTTTAACAGACTGAGCCACCCAGGTGCCTAGCATTAATAACATTTTAAAGTTAAAAAGAAAAAAAAAAAGAAAAAAAAACCAGAAACATTTTGGTAAAATGCAGAAATGGCCCTAATTCTTTTCTCTTTTCTGTATCTATCGCTTTTTGCAATGTAATGTTGTATTTCCTCCCATCAGTAGATGCATGCAGTCTGCGTCTTTACTCTGAATCAGAGCTGGCCTTGTGATTTGCCTTGGACAGCAGAAAGCAGAGGAAATGATCGTGTGCTAGTTTCAAGCGTAGGCTTCCAAAGACCTTGCAAGTACTCACTCTCGGAGCCCTACATCCATGGTGGGAGAAATCCCAGGCTAGCCTTCCAGAGATGAGAGACACATGGAGCCAAGGTGGGCCCCTTAGCTGATCCCATCTTAGAGAAACCAAGTCCCCATCCAACCTGGCAGCACAGTGCAAATCCAAAAGGGAGCCCAGGTAAGATCAGAGAAACTGCCTGGATGAACGCAACCCAAATTGCTGATTCGCAAAACTGTTAACTTAGTAAAAGACTGTTGCTTTAAGCTACTTAAATCAAATTGGTGATTTTTGATAGAAATCTGAAAAAATGTCTTCCCTAGGGGAAAAAAAAATCATATGATGTGGAAATATTGGCCTGCATGCCTGCTTAACAACAACTGGGACTTGAGTGGATTTATCTCTGGTAAAGGAGAACTGCAAAATGCAATTTGCTATAATTCTCACCACTCCCTACTGTCTTAGAGCTGGCCTAATCTACTCATTTACAGGACCTGACTGGCCCCTATCAGCATATTCATTTGCAACTCTAGTTTAAGTAATGGAACTATTTTGTGGGGGGCGGGGGAGGATTTGGGGGCAATCGAATAGCAGAATAAATGTGATTAAAAAAAAAAAAAGACAATCTGGTGGCAGCCCATAGGACCAGGAATATGAAGTCAGGAGGCTAAGAAGCTGCAGTTGTTAGAGGAATTTTAGCAGGAGGGAATTTAGAAGACATTGCAAGTACAAAGTATCAGAAGATTTTGATAACTGAATGGTTGGTCATGATGAAAATGGAGAAATTAGATTAGTTACGAAGGTAGAATGATGTATGTGGTTTATGAGCAAAAACCAAAGAGTTCTCTTAGGAAATGAAAGTGACTCCAATATAGCCTAAAATTAATAGCATTGACTTCTAATGATGAATTAATTATTTAGGGCAGAAATTGAGTTGATCAATCGGACCACAGAGTTCTATCATAGTTGACACAGTGTGTTGAGTATTTTTTCTGTTGCTATTTAATAAATAACCCCAACATTAGCAGATCAAAACAACCACAGGCATTATCTTATTCGCTCTAGGAGGGTTGATTGGGCTTAGCTTGTTGAGAAAAATTAAAAATTTAAAAAATATTACCCTTATTGGTATTTCCCTCCTCATTACATCTCATGAAATTGCTGAAACCTGCGTTTGAAGCTGAAAAATGCAAACAACTTTTACCAGCCCCCACGGGTTGAAAAATACACTTCAAACCAAAATATAGTGTTTCATTCTCTTTAATGTTTCTCTTTCCTTTCCAGAAAAATTTTCATACTAAATATTCCAGGATCTACTAACTTCAGGACCTCAGCAATTATTTGGGTCAAGCAAGGGCAGTGTATGAATATTATGCCTAAAGAAAATTTGTATTAAAAATATCATCAGACTCTAATATATAAAAGCAGTCAAAGTAAAGATGGTTAAGTATGTGTCACCCAGGGCACTTGGGTGGCTCTTGGTTAAGCATTTGACTTTGGCTCAGGTCATGATCTCAGGGTCCTGGGATCGAGCCCACAGTTGGGCTCCTTGCTCAGCAGGGAGTCTGCCTTTCCTTCGCCCTCTTCCTCTGCCCCTGCTCATCTGTCTTTCAAATAAATAGATTAAGTATTTTTAAAAAATATGTGTCACCCATCCTCTAGATATTAGCCTCACCCCATGTGGATACACCAAGTCACTCAGTTGCCTCCCCCAACACTCCTCTCCCGCTGCGTTATCTCAAATGGAGGGCTCCACAGAACTTGGTTTGACAATCACCAGTTAGTTAGAATTCTGAGCAGACTGGGGAGCATGATTAGAAGAGAGCTTTTGCAGTGCTCTTAGCATAACATTACCATCACTGTCGCTATCATAATTGTCAGCATCTTTTGAAAACACAAAAAACCTGAATGTTCATAAACGCTCTGTGCAAGGTCAAGTGTAGAGTAAGCTACATAGTTAGTTTATTCTAAGAAAAAGAGCCCAGGCAGATAAGGCACAGAAAACAAAGCACAGGTTGAAGTAATTTCACAAATTCAAAAAAGTCAGTATTTTGTGTTGCCCATTCTATCCAAGCACTTACTTTGCCGTAGCCAAGTTTTGAGAATAGAGGATGAGTTTGGCAATGGATTGCCTCCTATCTTTTTCAAATTCAAGCAGAAAGATTCAGGAGCTGGGAGGCTATGGAGGGGACCTCCTCTTTATTACAAATATAACTTGCTTGTCTTGGGGATTGGCCACCACTCCAGGTGTAGTTAAATAATTCATCATGGAAGCCTATGGACATTTTAGCATGGTCTTCCAGTGCAGAATTTTGCTAAAATGCAGATTCCGATTTGGCAGGTCAGGGGTAGAGACAACATTCTACATGTCCATCGATCCCCCAGATGATATTCAGAGGCCATGCTTGGGGGAAAAGGTTCTAGAGAAACATCTGTACTGTGCCGGAAGGTGTAGATGTACACCTTCCTGGACAGGAAAGATGATATTTAGGAACTTCTGGCTCATCATTTGGAAACAATGACAAAATGTACCTCTTTCCCAATCCTTAATGGTAGCTAGACAAAGCTATTTATTTGTTATGGATGCTGGTAAAGAAGTGGAAAATAGGGGCGCCTGGGTGGCTCAGTGGGTTAAAGCCTCTCTCTGCCTTCGGCTCAGGGTCCTGGGATCGAGCCCCACATTGGGCTCTCTGCTCAGCCGGGAGCCTGCTTCCCTCTCTCTCTGCCTCTCTGCCTACTTGTGATCTCTGTCTATTAAATAAAAAAAAAAGAAGTGGAAAACATTCTGTATTATATGCGTATATAACCGACACACATATAAAGCATATAATATATAATGTATCATTATACATTATATACATGTATATTTACATGAAATACACACACATGAGTCACACAGAAAATGTTTTCATCCATCAAGAATATATCATTTAAACTTTCCTGTTAGTCTACCATAGAGTAACGTTCACATTGAACTTTGAAAAAAAAAGACTGTAACTTCTTAACTTTAGTTCATTCATTCATTTAATCAACAAACAATTTGGGGAGTATCTGTTGTATCTCAGAAATTGGAAGAGAAACAAGATAATGTTCCTACCCTGGGATGAGAGATGGTGATTCAGAGTCTACTGCAAAGGACAAACATAAGTATCTAAGCAACACAACAGATACCTTTACTGAAGTTCTCTCTCCGTATTGAAGGAAGAATCTTGGCTCATTACCAAGCCTGAGAAGACATTCTGTTTACAAACTTGTTATTGCAACTTTCAACAATGCGAGTGCAAAATGAGAAAGAATTCTTGTCCTGGCAAGCATATGACTCCAACAGATGACTATTTTTTTTAATGGAGGAGATTGTCTGACGGTGAGAAGTCAGAATTCCTGTTATGTTAAATAGCTTAAGTGAATGAAATGAAACCATCAATTCTTGACAACCTGCCAGATTGAATTTCCTGCATTTCAACTGACTTTGGCATTTTTTAAATGCTGGATTCCTTTTTTTTTTTTTTAATATTTATTTATTTGACAGACAGAGATCACAAGTAGGCAGAGAGGCAGGCAGAGAGGGAGAAAGGGAAGCAGGCTCCCTGCTGAGCAGAGAGCCTGACATGGGGCTCGATCCCAGGACCCTGAGATCATGACCCGAGCCGAAGGCAGAGGCTTCAACCCACTGAGCCACCCAGGTGCCCTCTTCCTTTTTTTCTGAAGGCTTCTACTCAATATGTGAGTTTGGTCTTTGTTGTTAATCTTCTCTGGGGCAGGCAATGGCCTCTATGAGAATCTTGAAAACAATTAAGATCTTGTCCATACAATAGCAATTTTCCTCTAAGGAGTTCTGATAAGGTTCCATCTCATCCTAATATTCTCAGATTAATAGCCAGAAGGTTCATCAAACTCTCCAGGACTGTGGCCAATATCTTTAGAAACCTTGTAAGAATTAAACAAAAAATTCACCTTCTCCATGCAGTTATGAAGACGACATCCCTTCTGCCAAACTACACCCTTGTGCTATGACTCAGGACTTAATTTCATCCTCCATTACCCCCTTAGTGGGGTCCACATGCTGCACAAGCCCATGCAGCGGTCCCGAATCTTCCTCAGTTCAGAAGATTTCCCCTTGGATTTGACACCAAGTTGGATAAATGACAATCTGTTCCATACTCCGGATAGCTTGGTTAATGCTCTTAAGGGACCAGATATATCTGGCACTGTTGAGATAGTCAATAAAATTAGGCAGAGACAAACTGAAGCTCAATTAAATTTCTAACAACCACCAACATAGCAAAGAACCAGGTACTTTGTTCTTTGGGGTTTGTTAATCTTTCCTAACAAAGGATGGTATAGGGCAGTCCAACCCATCCTCTGACATCTTTTAATTTTTTTTTTAAATATTTTATTTATTCATTTGACAGAGATCACAAGTAGGCAGAGTGGCAGGGAGGGAGAGAGGAGGAAGCAGGCTCCCTGCTGAGCAGAGGCCCGATGCGGGGCTCGATCCCAGGACCCTGAGATCATGACCTGAGCCGAAGGCAGAGGCTTTAACCCACTGAGCCACACAGGCGCCCCTCTTTTAATTTTTTTAAAAATTTTATTTACCTAATTATTTGAGTGAGAGAGAGAGCGAGAAAGAGAGAGCACGAGCAGGGCAGGGAGGGAGGGGCAGAGAGAGAAGCAGACTCCCTGCTGAACAAGGAGCTGATGTGGGGCTCGATTCCAGAACCCTGAGATCATGACCTGAGTCCGAGGCAGATAGATGCTTAACCAACTGAACACCTAGGCACCCCCTTATTTGTACTCATGTAGTACACAGAAAACAAATCTCCAATACTGGATACTCTGCCTGTAGAAACCATACCATTACCCAAAGATCCCATCAGTGAGTGGACTGATACTGTATGAGTCAGGAAGCTTTCATATTTTCCTAAGAGACAGGACATAAATGAGGGAAATGGCCTCTGTAGGGGGTCAAGTCCTCTCTCACTCTGACTGCCTCTCAGGATTGGCACAGGCTATGTGAATACCCACTTGTTTCCAGATTTGATTCATTGTGTCATTGAATCTTGACAATAATACTGTGAGGTTGGTTTGTTTTTTTTAAATTTTCTTTGATAGTTGAGAAAACCGGTTCATACAAACAAAGTAACTTTCCACATTCAAACAGCTAGTTGAGTGATGGGACTGAATTTTGAACCTAGATCTTTGGGCCTTAGTTCTGTTTTCTTAATCCCACAGCGTGACTTTGAACATAATGCCCGACCAGGAGAGCTCTAGATCTGGTGCAAGAGCCAACACCTGTCTCAGGTATTGAAATTGACTGAAGCGAGTGTGACCAGGATATAAATTCTCCTGGTATGTATCCACTATATGTGTATCTTCCAGGGAATCCCTTGTTTGTCTGCTTCAGTTCAAGGTCTTTTTTTGTGATTTTTGGAGAAACAGAAGGGAGGAACTGGAAGAAATTATTTTGGTTCAGTAGTTGGTGTGATATGCAGGACTCTGAGGAAATAGATGGAGAAGATGAGTGTTTCATGTTATGCAATAAAATTTACCTCCACTTCCAGCATCTTTCTGAGTCTTCTTGGAAGATTTACTTATTTTCTTTAAGGATTTTATTTATTTATTTATCTGAGGGACACAGAGAGCAGGGGGAGGGGCAGAGGGTGAGGAAGAGAGAGAGAGAGAATCTTAAGCAGACTCTGCCCTGAGCTCAGAGCCTGATGCAGGGCTGGATCTCATGACCCTGGTATCATGACCTGACCCAAAGATCAAGGGTCTGATGCTTAACTGACTGAGCCTCCCAGGAACCCCTGAGTCTTCCTGGAAGATTTAAATTACCTTACTTTTTTTTTTTTTTTTTTTTGAATGAAGGATTTTATTCCTTTGGAATGTGACTACATACCAAGATTGGCCCTGAAATGGCCCAATTATCTTTGGATTCTACAGTAAATAAGGAATCAGAGACCCTGGGAAGTCCTCTCCTGTCAATCCACGACTGACTATGATTTATTTCCCAGGTGTTTCATACACTTAGGTTTTTAGTGTGCTACAAAACATCAGTGTGTGTGTGTGTCTCTGTGTGTGTGTGTGTCTGTGTGTGTGTGTGTGTGTGTGTGATTCTACTCAGGCTTGAGTTGGCAACAGGTTCACCTTGCTTTATAGTTTCTTTTTTTTTTTAAGATTTTATTTATTTATTTGACAGAGAGAGATCACAGGCAGGCAGAGAGACAGGCTGAAGTTGGGGGGAAGCAGGCTCCCCACCAAGCAGAGAGTCCGATGCAGGCTCGACCCTAGGACCCCAAGACCATGACCTGAGCCGAAGGCAGAGGCCCAACCCACTGAGCCACCCAGGCCCCCTGCTGTATCATTTCTTCAGAAAAGGATATTTTAACAGAATTTGTGCTGTATCCCCTGGTCCTGTGGCTCAGTCTTAAAGAAATAACTCACCACAACAGTGGTTGGCTTTTATCCTTATAAGGCATCAAGACAGCAGAGTCAATGAGCAGTATTCACAGCAAGGAACCCCCCTCCCCGCCACCCCAGGCACCACCTACTGCAGATTTCTTACATTAGATTGGTATCTGTTCATATGCTTGAGAAGTTTGCTTGCACACGTGACCACAGCAGAACTGGCCTGAGGAATGTGTTCTGTGCAGTCCAGGCTGTATGGGGATAGGGACCATAGACAAGGGCAAAGAGAGACCTCAAAGGCAGGGCACAGATGGAATGGAAAAACCTTATGGTAACTGCACCCAAGTAATTACTTGAACATCTTAAATGAGGCATTTTGAGTGTCTTCACCAAGGTCATTAGCTGTGTATGGAGCAAAGGCTTATTTTTAAAGTTTGACGTAGCCCAAGGAATGCTTTGTTCCTAATTTAGAGCACTTGTACTGAGAGGTTCCAAGACTTCGGCATCTGCAGCCACCCACCACGTGCTTTGCAGCAGGCCAAAGTCCACTTGTGGTGAAGTCCCAGAGTCGGCCAGCTCCATAGGGAACCAGCAAGGCCTGGGAGAGAGCTTGTTTGGGGGATTATTTAGAAAGAAAACCAGCTTTTTAAAAAAAGACATCTTGGGTATGAGAGTTTGGATTCTATTTCAGTAAGTCTTCCCTTCTCTGAACTTTCTATTGTGGAGAGAGTATATTTCCTGGTCCTTTTGATTTAGGGTTTGGCCATGTGACTTGTTTTGGCCAATAAAATATTAGCAGACATGAAGTGGACAGAGGCCTTAACTGAACTTTGGCCGTTGGTCTTGTTCTTGTGCTCTGGTGATCTGCTGTGAGTTCTGGGTAGCGGCCACTCCTAGGAAGAGCAAACCTGAATTCAAGTCACAGTCTAGCTAGCCCACAGCCCAAAGCAGTATGATCCAGCTGAGCCCCACCCAGATCGGCCAACCCCCAGAACTGTGATTGTGATAGTCATCCGTGCTTCTTATAAGCTGCTTGAATACTTGTTACACAGCATGATTATAACAATAGTTGGCTAGTACATGGCTAGTACATTTATGTTTTTTCTGCACCTGGGTGGCATTTATTTTAATTGTGATAGAGTTAAGATTCCTTTAGCACAGAATATAGAAAGGGAGCTCAATCAGCTTTAGTCTGGAATTCTGACACAAGAGAAAGAAGTGGTCCACTCTCTAACAAAGATGATAGCTGCCCCCAAAGTGAGCCTGCAGAGATCCAGAATTAACAGATATCTAAGGGTGGCAGTATTTAAGTTAATTTTGACCCATAACCCTGAAGAAGTCATTGAAATTCCCTAGCCCATAGAAACCACTCAAAGAGTTGTCTACAAAGTTTTGAATTTTATTGAAGATTTTAACTTAAGTTAAATTTAAGTTCAAAAATTAAACGTAGATTTTCAGATTTCTAGCTTTCTTGAAAAAAATCAGAATGTCAGAAAATGTTGAGCTCACATTTCGTTCTGATAATAAGTATGGGCGCTGACTGTTCCCTTTAGACTAGGTATATGCCTTTCAGTTTGCTGAGGTGTCTGCCATGTTCTTTACTCACTCTCAGATATCTGTGTGTTTTTATCACTTGCCAAATCCTTAAGCACTGGGGTTTATAACACCTATGAGGTCAACAAATCTTCCTATTTTAAAGAAATTCACAGAGGTAAAGAGAGGACCAGGTGTCCAGAGTAGATGCTCAATAGGGTAATCATACATCACTTTTTCCCAGGACAGTCCTGGTTTGATGTCTATTGGCCTGGGCAGATTTATCAATTTGCATGAAAAAAATGACAGGGTCCTACATGGCAGTTGATACTGGCTTTCAATACCCCAGGAGCACCTCACATGGCCTCACCATATGATCTGGGTTTGCTCACAACATGGTGACCTCTGGTAGGTAGACATCTTATGCTGTGGCTCAAGGTATCCCATGTTACAAGGCAGAAGGTATATTATCAGACTGACTTGGCCTTAGAAGTCCCATAGCATTACTACCATCTCATTCTATTGGTCACAATGCTGCCCAAATTCAGGGCAGGGGACATGGATATCACCTAGGGCTAAATGACTAAGTAGTAACAAAGTGAAAACTAGAGCCAAGTCTATGTACTTCACCCAATATTTATTCTTCTGGTCCAAGAAGCCCTGTCTCCATTTTCCAACCATTTTTAACCTCTCCACCTGTATTATATCATTATATATATTATATTATTAATGTGTAAGTGCCTATGTATTCTAAGAGAGCCAAGCTACAAATGGTCTCTAGATGGTCTTACAAAATCTAGAAATCACATGCAAAATCTGTTTTTTATGCAGGCACCAATCAGAATTCTCTGTTGAAAACATGGTTTAAGAATTTATTAAAGGCATTAGATAGTTCACAGCATCCCTGAAAGGGTCTGGGAATCAGGTGTGGAACAAATCCAGAGTTGGACTGTGGACTGTTCCAGAACTGCTGCCCCTGCCCTTCCCCAAGCTTTGATAGACCAGTGTGCCAGATCATCCAACCACTCTTGCTTCTGAAATCCCAGTGTCTTCACCTCTGAACTAGCCAGAAAGGATCAGTGCAGTGCCTGCTTCCAAATGCCTTGTGCATTTGTACCTAAGCCACACATCCTAACCCACATGTCTGTGCCATAGCTGCAATTATAGGAAGTGATTTCTAATGTCTACTCCAGGATATGCAGATTAATAAGGTGGAAAAATTCTCAAGCATGAGGATAGCATTTATAAGGCGCTCAGAAGGCAAAATCATGAAAGCCTACTATGTGAGTGTGGCACGTACGTGTGCTTTTCTGAACCATGGGTTCCTAGTTTTCATCAGATTTTCAAAGAGGTCTCTAATCTCCACATATCAAGAATCACTGATACACCAGTTCTTATATTAACACAAATCTACATGTTTGAGCCCATTTGCATATATATGTCTGATATACTTTTCAGAATTGAGGACTGTGACGTCCAATGGTGTCTATCTTGCTACTCCAGTAATGTAATCCATTAATAGAAGCTAGATGAATATTGAAATGGTATTTTTGTTGTTTTGTTCAATCTGTTTGTGTCCCTCTTTTGGGATGATGGAAAAGTACAAAGTTCACTAAAGGATGGATTAATAAGGACACTTATTTTTTTTTTAAATTTTTATAAACATATAATGTATTTTTATCCCCAGGGGTACAGGTCTGTGAATCGCCAGGTTTACACACTTCACAGCACTCACCATAGCACATACCTTCCCCAATGTCCGTAACCCCATCCCCCTCTCCCAACCCCCCGACCCCCAGCAACCCTCAGTTTGTTTTGTGAGATTAAAAGTCACTTATGGTTTGTCTCCCTCCCGATCCCATCTTATTTCATTCATTCTTTTCCTACCCCCCAAACCCCCCATGTTGCCTCTCAACTTCCTCATATCAGGGAGATCATATGATAGTTGTCTTTCTCCAATGACTTATTTCGCTCAGCATAATACCCTCTAGTTCCATCCACGTTGTCGCAAATGGCAAGATTTAATTTCTTTTGATGGCTGCATAGTATTCCATTGTATATACATACCACATCTTCTTTATCCATTCATCTGTTGATGGACATCTATGTTCTTTTTTTTTTTCGCATTTTTTTTATTTCTTTTCAGCGTAACAGAATTCATACATAGTTTTACACCACACCCAGTGCTCCATGCAATGCGTGCCCTCCACAATACCTACCACCAGTCTCCCCCAACCTCCCACCCCCCACCACTTCAAAACCCTCAGGTTATTTTTCAGAGTCCATAGTCTCTCATGGTTCATCCCCCCCT